>JAXMNL010000958.1:16602-27697 GCA_035128595.1 Eptatretus atami
CGAGGAATGCGACGACAGTGGGAGGAATGTTGGGGGATGGAGGGAATGTCAGCGGAGTGGGGGGAATTGTGGGGAGTGGGAGGAATGCGACGAGAGTGAGGGAATAGATAACATGCTGGGGAATAGAAGAAGCGGAGGGAATGCGACCGAGTGGGAGGGAATGTGGGGGAGAAATGGAGGAATTTGGGAGTCGGGAGGAATCGACAGGACTGGGAGGGAATGTTCGGCGAGTGGGGAGGGAGGAAATGCGACGAGGGAGGAATGTTGGGGAGTGGGAGTGAATGTCAGCGATCTCTCTCTTTGTGGAATGTCATCGGAGCGGGAGGGAATGTCAGTGGAGCGGGAGGGAATGTTGGCGGAGTGGGAGGGAATGTCATTGGAGTGGGAGGGAATGTTGGGGGAGTGCGAGGGAATGTCAGTGGAGTGGGAGGGAATGCGAGGGGTGAGAAGAGGGGTGACGTGGGAGGGGCAGATTGTGCCATTTATGAGTGAGCGGTTCAGTCATTTCACCCCTCGTCTGATCCAGATGAAGAAATATCTTCATCACAGAAGTCTAACAAAGGAAGAATCCGATCGACAACTGGCGGATCAAGTCTGAGGAAGAAAATGTTCACACGGTTCGGGATCTGGGTTGGATTGTTTTGCCGATTTTTTTTTTTTTTTTTTTTTTTCATGAACAGAAAAGTTATTTTGTTTTTTACATGTCGGAAGTGAACTTAAAACATTTCTGGAAGTTTTCTCTCCCTTTTATTCATGACCGAAGTATTTTATGTATTAACCAAAGTATTTTTTTATCCTTTTCCAAAAGTGATTTTTCATAGACGAAGTGTTATTTTGTAATTCTACATCCACAGAATGATTTAAAAACTCTCTCCGAACTCAATTTTTTCTTTGGATTCATGAACCGAACTGATTATTATTTATTTGTTTCTTTCACATATTTTTTATTACTTCTAAAGTATTTTTTTCATGACAGTATGTGTTTATTTTTTTTTTACATTCCCGGATGGTTTAAATCTTTTCTGAAGTTTTATTCCTTTATTCATCACTGAAATTGATTATTCTTTATTTAATTGTTTCTTTCACATTGATTTGTTATACAGTAACCCCTGATTTCTCCGGGTAGTTCCAAACCTCCCGCGCTAAGTGAAAATCCTGAGTGAATGGATGCCTCCCCAAAAATCGACTCATCTGGTCTGTCCGTTGCGATGATCGGGTTTAGTGCCTGAATCGACTCGTCTGCTCTGTCGGTTTGCAGTGATTGGGTTTGAGGTGCCGGAGATTCGATCGTTCTGTTCTGCGTTTGCAGTGATTGGGTTGAGTGCTGGAGATCGATCGTCTGGTCTGTCGTTGCATTGCTCGTCTACCCGCGGCAGACTTTTGCCTTCAAGGCATCTCGGCACCCTTAACCTTCTCCGGAGCGTCAGGACCTATCTCTGGCGCCTTCAGTTCTTGCCAGAAGCTTAGTAAAGTGCAGCGTTTAGGGCGGCATCGTGGGGCTTGAGAAAACGTAGAAATATTCGAAATTCACAAGCGAAACTTTGTCTCGTGCTTGTGTTATGGGCTCGAGCACCACGCGTTATAATTTATTGCCTTAAATAATTTATATTTTATATAATCTATTACCGCGATGTACCAGGGGAATCCGCAAAAATATTAGTTACTTCCAAGGAAAACCCGCCGATGAACCGGGGGAGCCATAGTGAACCGCGATAAACGGGGTTGACTGTACTCTAAAGTGATTTTTTTGTACAGTAATTGTTATTTTTTTTTTTTTACATTTCCGAGTGGTTGTTAAAAATTTTCCGGAAGTCTTTTTTTTCTTTATTCACGACCGGAATGATTTATTATTTGCCAAAACAAGTTTTGCAAGATATGTATTCACTTTATGATTTGTTTTTTTTATTTTTCTTTTGTCTGTAACACGTATAAAAAATTCTGCAGACACATTATCATGGGAATTGTAACTTCGGATATAAGCTATAGAGCCCTTTCACGCACAAAATTTGAAGTCAAGTTCAAAGTCAAGTTCACTTTTCGGCAAATCAGGAGCGACGAAACCCTTATTTTTTGAGTATTTTGATCGGATCTTTCAAACTCATGGAATATAGTTCATGGTTGCGCTCAGCTGATTAATTGGTGGCGATTGGCCTGCCTTCATATGTTTTTTTTTTTTTTTTGTCTGTAATCAGTAATAAATTCACTCGCAGAGCAAGTATCATGAAATTTTTTAACTTCCAACAGGAGGCTATAGAGTGCCTTTCACGCATAAAATTGGAAGTAAGGTCAAATCAAGTCATTTGTCGCAAATCAGGAGTCGACGAACACCCTTATTTTTGAGTAATTTTTAATCGAATGTCTCCAAATTTATGGATGTATATATGTCTGCGCTCGCTGATAGTTTGGTGGCGATTGTCCTTGACCTTCATGGTTAGCGCCTTGAGGTCAAACATATTTACCAAAGGTCAAATTCAAGTTTAGCAACCATATGTGTATACCCTCAAATTGAACACCTCGATGAGCTTTTCTAGATATACCAAGCTTAGACATTATAGACGTCATTTGTGACGATTATGAGCAAAACACATATTCTTATCATGGACTCTGTAGAACGATTTCTATCGGAATCTCTCGTAGGAATATTCTCGAGAGTCGCTCCTGGTGGATGCAGCTCTGTTCACTCCAGTGTAACCTAAAGAAGTCACACGTGGTCACCTTTTGGCAGATACGGTCACCCTAGTGACATTGGTTATTTATTTATTGTCTTTTTTCCTTCCAAGGTGATTTTTTTTCTGAAGAAGTGGCTTATTTTATTTTTACATGCCGGAAGTGGTTTTAAACTTTTTCTGAAGTTTTTATTCCTTTTATTCATGACCGGAATATATTTATTTATTTCTCAAGTAGATTTTTTCATGACAGAAAGTGCGTTATTTTGTAATTTACATTACCGGAAGTGATTTTAAAACTTCAGGAAGTTTTTTTCTTTTATTCATGACGATTTTGATTATTTATGTATTTTATTTATTTCCCAAAGGATTTTTTTCTATTTCCGAGTGATTATTTCAGACAGAGTGATTATTTTTTTTTTCACATTGCCGGAATGCTTTAACAACTTTTTCTGAAGTTTTGTTTTTCTTTTATTCATGACCGGAATCATTATTTAATTTATATCTTCCAAAACGAAGTTTTTGCAAGATACGTTAGTCATTTGTATTTTTTTTTTTTGTTTGTGTTTGTTTGTCGTAATCACGAAAAAAATCTGAGAGCCAGTTTTCATTGAAATTTTTGTAGCTTCGATATCGAGCCTAGGAGGTCTTTCAGCGCATAAATTTGAAGTCAAGTCAAAGGTCAAGTCACTTTTCGCAAATCAGGAGTAATCGACAAACCTTTTTTTGAGTAATTTGATCGGATCTCTTCAAACTCTGAATATATTCATTCTGCGCTCAGCTGATTAATTTTGGTGCGATTGCCTTGACCTTCATGTGTTTTTTTTGTTGTTGTTTTGGTTTTTTGTCTGTAATCACGTATAAATCACTCTGCAGAGCCACAGTTTTCTTGAAATTTTTGTAACTTCGCATATCAGAGGCCTATAGAGTCCCTTTTAGGCATAAATTTTGAAGTCAGGTCAAAGGTCAAGTCTTTGTCGCAAATAGAGTCGACGAAACCTTCTTTTTTGATTTATTTTGATCGGAGCTCTTCAAATTCATGGAATATAGTTCATGTCTGCACTCAGACTGATTAATTTGGTGGGTGTCTGCCTTGACCTTCATGGTTAGCGCGAAGGTCAAACATAATTGGACCCAGGTCAATTTTCAAGTTTTAGGAACCATATCGTGTAGTCTCAATGACACCTCGATGTCTTTCTATGATTATCAAAGCTGAGACATTATAGACGTCATTTGTGACGTTATAGCAAAACGCATATTTTTCAGGTTACTTGAAGAACGATTCTCATCGAATCTCTCTCGCAGAATATTCCTCAAGAGTCGCTCCTGGTGGATAGCAGCTCTGATTCACCTCAGTGTGACCTTAAAGATCACACTGGTGTCACTTTTGCAAGATACGTCACCCTAAGGTGAACATTGGTTTATTTATTTTTACCAGAGTGATTTTTTAACTTCCGAAAGTGTATTTTTCAGACAGGAAGTGTTATTTTGTTTTTTACATCACCTGAAGTTGTTTTTTCTTTTATTCATGACCGCGAAGTGATTATTTATTATCCCGCCCCCGAGGAGGGGCGGTATTATCGTCCGTTGTTGTTGATAAGAAAAAAAAAAAAAAAAAAAAAAAAAAAAAAAAAAAAAAAAAAAAAAGTCGTAGATATCCTTATTGTCGCACGGTTTCGGTCTGTGTGTGTAGTGTGTGTTGTTTGTGTTGCGGTTGGTGTGTGTGTGTGTGTGTGTCTGCAACCGCAGCTCCACAACACAAACGCAAACCGATTCGATGAAACTTGGTGAAGGTCCATATGATGGAGTGTGCGGTTTGAGTTTGTTTGAAGACCATCCGTTGCTATGCAGGGCCAAAACCGCGTTTTTGACCCACGTACTGACGTAGCGCGGCTTCTATAACGATAGTAGAGCGACCGGACCAACTCCTGCCTATTTTTTTTTTTTTTTTTCCCTTGCAAAAAAATTTCCCCCCCAAATTCTAGGGTTATCCCGACCCAAGGGGGGCATTAAAACCTTTTCCTCATCTTCTATTTTAAGGGTTCCGGAATGGCAGCCCTCCGAAAGCGGGAAAGGTTGGTGAACCAGGATATGTTAAGTGCCTTGACCTCGCGAAACCGTCGACGGCGTGAACTTCAAATTCGGTTATGGATAGAAGTTATAACTACTACAAATGAACGCAGCATTTTCCAGATTCGACACCAAGGTTTCGGGCTCTGAAATACGCAATCTAAAAATACTTTTTCTCGACGACGTTCAATATTTTTCAATTGTCCTACAGTTTTGAATGTGGAGAAACGAGATTCGGAATAACACTCGAATATTAGAAAATTTACTTGAGCCGATTTTTGATTTTAGTTTATTTTCAAATTGTGTCCTCTGAGAGTGCCAGTTGTGCAAAATACGCAATAGGAATCTTGCCAGCAGAGAAACAATTTGTATCTGAACCAATATGTCTTCAATGATCTCGTCAGTGGATCGGTCAGAATGAAAGCACTTCGTATCAGCACTTCGATCCTAGCGATTCCCCTCGCGCCTACCGCTTGTTTGTTTGTCTGTCTGTCTGTTAGCAACTTTACGGCCAAACGCTTTAGCAAAACACTATCAAATTTAATCCACAGGGCAATTGAACTTGGACGACCCCATTAACTTTTGGTCCAATTGGATCAAGCTCAGTCAAGTCACGAAAGTCAAAATCGTTTTTCCTCATAACTCGTCAAAATGATCTGATTTACTCAAACTTAGCTTAACAGAGACTAAAATATCCTTATTCTATTCCTTTATATCAACATTCAGGTTAAGGATGTATCAAATTTAAATTTGCATCCCCCAAATAACTTTATGCCTAAATGGCGGGATTTGTTGTGCTGGCCACCACTTGTTTATGAATTTTTTTCCCCAAAGTGATTTTTTTATCTCGAAAGTGATTTTAAATTTATTCCTGAAGTTTTCTCTTATGCATGACCGGAAGTGATTTTTTCTTTATGTTCCAGAGTATTTTTTTACTTCGAAGTTTGATTTTTCATACAGAACATGCGTTATATTTGTTTTTCTACATTGTCGGAAGTGAATTTAAACTTTTTCGAATTTTTTTTTCTTTTTATCAGACGGATGTGATTATTATATTATTTCCTAAAGTGATTTTTTTCAGACAGGAAGTGGTGTTTTTTTTTTGATTACGAAGTGATTTTTAAAAACAGCATCGACATAGTTTGGGGGGAAAAAAACACCAAACTGCTTTTCAGTCTATGTCATAAATACAGCACTGCATTTTACAGTACATCGTTTTACACCCTCTGCACAGTATGAATGTTGTTTGGGGGAAAAAGCAAACACACCAAATACTGCCATTATGGCACTATTTTCAAAAGACAGTATTGCAATTTGCAGCAGTAAACGTTACGACCCTCTGTACATTATGCCACCAACAGCTCGTGAAAAAAGTTCCAAAACCACCCCAACCTTTCCATGCGTCGAGTAGGGCAAAACCCAATGGACACACCGTATGTTGATGGACATCAAGTTTCTTCGAACCCACATAGCACGAAACAATCATTTTAGTTTTTTCCTATTTCTCCTTTTTTCTCCAATAAGCGAAGTCGAGCCAGCGTGACTTTCGAATGAAATTTTCCAATAAATAGTAGGAATAAAAAAGTTACTTTTTTTATCTTGACTCATTTAATGCACAACCGCAGTTAAGAGAATTAAATAAATTCACCATCACTTGACTGAGGTTTGGCACCAGGACGAAATTGCCTCTCTGGATAACTTTGGAGCTGGGTGTGTGAGGAAAGTGGGCTGGCGTGGGAACAGGATGAAAATAGCTGAAAAGCTACAAATTGTGATAAATTTATTGAAGAGGAGTTAAATATTGTTTGCAAAGACAAACAGAAGATTGTGACTTGAACAATGTATATGTGGTGATGTTTTTAAAATCCAGTGTGGTGGAAAAAGAACTCAGTTCCACCGGTCAGTACATTCAAAGCAGAATCTTTAATAACCGTACTGGATGGAGACACTATGACAAGGCATTCAAGATCTCCATAACCGGAGCTAAAGAAGTCTCTCACTGTTCTAAATAGCTTGCTATCGCTCGGAATCCACTCACGAGATCCACAACAAACTTCTTCTCACATGTTGAGTGTTATTATTCAATTTGAGAATGACTAAAAACCTTACAACAACCAGAACACTCGTGTGCTTCTACCAGTTGAGTTTAGTTTGTGGAATTCAAGTTGAGACGACAAAATCCTAGAACACACAGAACATTAGATGTATCTCCCCAGTGTGAGTTCGTTGTGGATTTCAAGTTGTTGAGTCTCGAAAATAGTTGAACACACTGAACACTGCCGTTTCTCCACAGTGTGATTCGTTTGTTATCAATTACAACCGATTAAATCCTTAAAACACACAAGAACATAACTTGTACGGTTTCTCCCCAGTGTGATTGTTTGTGTTTTTCAAGTTGATAATGACTGAAATCCTTAGAACACACAGACAGTTGTCGTGTCTCCCCAGTGGAGTTCGTTTGTGTTTTCAATTGATGGGTACTGAAATCCTTGAACACACAGAACAGTGGTACGCGTTCTTCCAGTGTGATTCGTTTGTGTTTTTCAAGTTTATAACCAACGAAATCCTTACAACACACAAATCACTTGTCGTTTCTCCCCAGTTGGTTCGTTTGTGTGATCAAGTTGATCAACCACGAAATCCTTGCAACACACGAAACACTTGTACGGTTCTCTCCAGTGTGAGTCGTTTGTGTTGATTCAGTGATAATTGACTAAAATCTGTAACACACAACACTTGTACTGTTCTCCCAGTGCAGTTTTTGTTATCCCCGCTTGTTAAATGATGATTGAAATATCTTCTTCGTGAAGAAAGGAAGGGGGAGCTAGGAAGGAAGAAATAGCGACAAAGTCGGGGGAGGTGGGAGAGCACCACCTCATCAAACGTTGCTATTCACTGCGAGGATTGGGGTGGTGCAGAGAGAGAGACACACACACACACAACAACACGCAGGTGTGAGGAGTAGCTGCATTTTATGAGAAGGGAGCAAGAGAGAACAGAGAGCAAGAGAAAGGTGACGAGAAAAAAGGAAATATGGGACTGGAGGTGGTTAGCAATGACCAAATGAATGTTATGCTTCATGACTGAAAAAGAAAAAACACTCATGTCGCACAGATGAACCACACAAGACACAACAGAGTTGCGAAAAGTTAACCCCTTGGCACATCTACTAAAACTTTTATATTCCATTGCAAAATTTGTGGGAATATGAATCAAATGTTAACACTGAAAACATGGAAGTGCCACTCATTATGACCTAACATCCAATTAAGCATGAACATCAAAACAAAGCAATGCCAACAATATTCATGCTTAGGTTAAAAAAAAAAGAGAAAGAACGCATTGCCTTCTGTAGGTGTAATATCATGCATTTTGGAATATAAAAAATGCAGAAATCAGAAAATGACGAAATACCAAGAGCTCAGATTGAAGTGAAAAGCCTGGAAGCTGAGAATGCCAAAGTTGACAGTTGATACATTGCGACCGATGGAATGATGATGAAGGAACCTCACAGAATATTAAAAATCATCTCTGGGAATATTACTACAAACTAACTACAGTGAAGCTGTTCGGGGCTCGCGACGATCCTGAAGAGAGCCCTCGCACAAAACTCAACATATTGCGTCATGAATCACTGATACTGAATGAAGTGGGATACTTTGAGTCACCATGGGACACTCATTTCACGATTCTGAAAACTCATATGTCTACCATAACACACACACTGGCCACACACACAAAACACACACACACACACACCACACACACACAACACACACACACACACACACACATACACAACACACAAACACACGCACACTAACACACACACACAAACACGCAACACACATAATCCGACACACACACACACACATACACAGACACACAAAACACACACACACACCACAACACACACACACACACACACACCACAACATACAATGCCTTTTTTCAGTGTAGATAGAATCCTCACCTGTATTCCTTGTTTATTATTATTGTATCTCACCTGATCCTTGTTTATTTATTTATATATCTCACCTGTATCCTTTTTATTATTTATTATATCTCACCTGATCCTTTTTATTATTTATTATATTCACCTGTACCTTGTTTTATTATTTATTATACTTCAAATTATCCTTATTATTATTTATTATATCTCCTCTTGCTCTTTTCCTTTTTCTTTCCCCACCAATTGGTTACGAATCGACCAATCGTGACTCGGGACTACACCCTGTCCGCTCAGCACACGGACCAATAACCTCTTCTCCTGTCCTGCATCTTGATGGTCTCACCCGAGCACTCAGGCCCTCCTCCAGCACTCATGACATGTGCAATCAGTAGACCCTCCTACGCATCCAACACCAGCCGTCACGGGATACCATGGTGGGGGAATCCTGATGTATTGATCGCGCAGGGGAGCCACACGCTCAAGTTAGCACGCCCCCAGTCGTAGGGGACTCCACTAACAGTCCCGGTTCATCATAATCCGCTCCTAACTCCGCCAGCATCGAACCCACCACTGACGCCAGGCTGCAGGACGGTTGGGGGCCCCCCCCGGGGAAAATGGGAAGGGTTTTTCGGGAACCCGGCGCGATAATCGGACAATTGATGTTACGAGAACAGTCTTCGGCCCCCCCATCCGCCCTTGGGAACTTGCTGTGTGGATCTCCACATTCCTCGAGGTGTCCGCGTGCTTGCTCGGGACCGTTCCATCAGGATAACCACGTTCGTCCGGTCACCACATCACACTGCCTCGAAGTGGAAGACCGGTAACCGCTGCCATACTGACCCCCTCCGGAGCATGTCACGAATTGCAGTTCGATTGGTGATCACTCACTGGGTGGGATGGATCGAGACTGGGTACCAAGGCTCTGGTGGGCACCGAACCGTCTGTACCGGTTTGACCCTGTGCTGCGAACGGGCGCTCCTCGTACTCACGATCTGACGTCCGTACCACATGGTCCGTTTGAGATTGACCGGAGCTCGAGTGTGGAATACGAGCGAATGGTCATTCATGCTCACCCTTCAATCCAGAACGGCGAGAGACGGTCCCCCTTCCCGGGTTTAAACTGCGTTCATCATCAACGACATGTCTCAGGCCGCCACGATTTCCCTCCAAAAAAGATAAATGGTCTCTGAAAGAATGTGTCCCGTCCTCAACCACAGTAACAGTAGATCGTTGTTGAGGAGGTGGGCAAACTCTCGTGAAGAAAACTGAGATTCAACAAACCGTGTGACAATCGCTTTAACAACTACTGATGTCAGCGATTCGGCAGTGCGCTCACGAACGTCACCCCTCTCGTTTCGTTCCTATTCCCCTCCGTGAACCGATGATGTAAACAACACGTGAGTTCTCCACAGATGGAACTGCTATATAAAACACACTCAGGCTTATTGTAATTATTTACATAAAACGATGGAGGTGAACGATTGGATCCCTTTGATTAGAAAGACCAGGTTATGCACCATGGAGTCTGTGAGACCACGAGACCAGTTCCACGGTGCAGCAACAGCAACCAAATCTGCAGCACTGAACCCACAAGGACATAACACCTTGTTTACAGAGAGGAGGTCGAGCATGTATGATGTGCACCATGATGATGGCAAAATGACCAATCAATCACGATTCACTGTTGGGGTCCGAGACCGGATCTACACAAAACACCTTCCTATCCGGATTAGACACGAGAACTGAATGTGTCGTTGATGACGTTTATTCAGTTCGATTTGAAGATGTCCTTGTACTCACCGTCAATTAAAAAAATCATCAAGAGAAAAGGGAAATTGAGGGATTCAGGAGGAAAAAATAATAAACGAGAAACTCAGACACAGGAGCAGGTCAATTCGGCCCAACATGTCTGTGCTGCACCCAACACCAGATAAATATACCCGTCCAGTTCATAACATCCTCTTCATAAAATTAATAATAAAACAACTTCCACATCCTCTTCATAAAATAATAATAACAACTCCACATCCTCTTCAATAAATAATAAAAACAACTTCCCATCCTCTTCAATCTCATTCTTCCCTCCAGTCTCAAGGACATCTGTTCACCCCCATCTAGATGATCCCCCATCCAAACCACGATCTGTTTTACCCTCGATAAACCCCCACCTCACCCCACATCCCTCTGCTTCCAAAATTTCAGTTTTCCTCGTGTCGAGTTCCTACTATCCTCTTCTCCATCCCATGGCGTCCTCCTGACCCCTCATTCCTTTCACATCCCTAGTTTGTCTTTTTGTCTTTAAACTCACCTGTTGCGTGTTCACCCCCCCCCCCACCCTCTCTCTTGTTAACTTTTGTTCTGATCCCTTCAACGTTCCAGCTCCTTCCACGAGCTCGACTTTGTATCC
>JAXMNL010000961.1:4913-14913 GCA_035128595.1 Eptatretus atami
TACACCCGATCCGCTCAAAATAAAATCAAAGCAAATTTGGATTTTGCGAGCATCATTTTTTTTTTCTTCGCGCGCCTCTCGTAACCAATGCTCGAGGTGCGAACGACACCAGATGTTGCTGAATCGGTGTCCTGCGAATCTATTGAGGTGGAGGGATTCTCATCCCAATCCTGACTACCATTTGTTAAAGTTCGTCGGTATTCGAATGCCACCCAAGTCGGCTGCAATCTGTAGCCAGTTTGGGTTTTCACACCCTACTCTCGACAGCCAAATGTTACAGATTTGGCGCCACCCTAACCACCGCCGTCTCCGGAGTAATAACGCCAGCTGGTTCGGCATAGGCCTCGGGTCACGCGTCTCGAATCGCGATACCAACATACCCCTGGACCTTACCAGTTGGGGGAATAGATGATAGGAATATAACACGCAAAAAGAATTTGGAAAATATTTAAGATTAAAGACCTTGGAGAATATCATGATTTGTATTCTAAAACAGATTTTTATTTTTAGTGATAGTGTTGAAGCATTTAGATCACTCTGTCATAATAAAAATTTGTTATGGATTAAAGATCTGCCCACTATTTTCACAGCTCCTGGTTTAGCTTGGAGTGCAAGTTGAAAAATGACAAAACAGATATGATTTAATCAGTGATGTAGATATGCTTTTGATGATTGAAAGTCTAAGAGAGGTGGAATATTCACAAGTATGTTCAAAAGATATGCTAAAGGCAATAATAAATATCTTCCAAATTATAAGAGTGAAAAGATAGTAATTATTTGATGTATTTTGTATGCTAATAATTTGTATGGATGAGGAATCTTCAATCTCTGCCTTATGGTAATTAGAGTGGCGTGGAAGAAAAGGATTATGAAAAGGCTTGAATGGAAATATGTTATTTCTTCTCAAGAGAATGAATGAGGAGGAGAAGGTTATTATTTTGAAGTTGATTTGAAGTACCCAAGTAATCTTGCTATAAGCATTAAGATCTTCCTTTTGCATGTGGTGAGAAAGAACCCAAAGAAAGATGGTTAAGTTGATTATCATAAAAGTTTTTAATATTAAAGGAAAATCCAACAGAAAGTTTGAAACAACTTTATGATAAAGAGGATATGTTTTGCATCAAAGGAAAAACTTGAGACAATATTTAGCTGCTGGTTGGAGAGTAGCTAAAATTCATAGAGGTTTAAATTTAAACAAAGTCTGGATGCAAAAAGTATATAAATCAATACAGATATGAGAGCCAAATACAAAAGTAAATGTGTGTAAGAGGACTTTTATAAATTATGGAATATGCTGTATTGGGAAAGACTATGGAATGTTAGAAACAGGCAAAACATTAGATTCGCAACATCTTGGAAAGAAGCTTCTAGATTGATAAATAAACCAAGTTTTGAGAGAGAAGAGGTTTTTTCAGAGAACTTTTCTGCTATTCATATGAAAAAGGAAAGTATTGTAATGGATAAACCAATTTAATATTGGAACAGCAGTCTTGATTATCCAAAGATATTTGATTATGATTATTTGTATAATTGGCTTATATAAGAAAGAGTTATGGTGAAAATGTTTATTGTTGTAATATGGACACTGATAGTTTTATCCTAGATATTAAAAAAACTGATGATGTTATAAAGATATTAAGAAAATCATTGGAGGTATATGATACAAGTAATTGTTAGTAAGAAGAGCAGTTATTTTCCAAAAAGAATGAAAGGTTATTGGTAAGTTTAAGGATGAGTTGGGTGGAAGTATAGTGAGTTTTATTGGATGAGAGCAAAGGCAATGCTTATTAAGTATGTGTGATCAGGATCAGATTATAAGAGGTAAAGGGAATAAAGAAATATGTAATAAAAAATCAATAACTTTGAGAAATTATTATATTGTTTGATGATAAGAAGAAGAATATAGGAAAATGATGAACAAGAAGAAGTTATAACATAACATATTATAGTGAAGAAGTAAATAAAAAGGCATTAGGAGCCTTTTGATGATAAGAGATTTATTTTAGATAATGGATAGATTGTTGTTCCATATGATATTGTATGAAAGAGTGACATATAGAATAGCATTGTTTCCATATGACACAAGTTTTAACAATGGGAAGATGGGTTTGGTTTTTTAAGGCTACCGCACGTTTTTTCACAATATTATAAATGTTTAAACCAAGTATTAATCAAACTAAAGATGGAGAAAATCTCAGTCTTGTATATAAATGAGAAAACATAATGAATGTGAAAATATCAAATAAGTCTTATTGAAAAAATAACGAAAAACAAAGGTTAAATAAACAAATAAGAGAATCAATTTAAAACTAGTAAGTTAGAGGATGTAAAGAAAAAAAATAAATATCCTATCAATGGACTGAAACTTCGATGGTTATCAATTGAACAATGTGAAAAACAATTACTATAAATCTCAAAATGATATGGCAACAGGGTGGATCAGATGAGATCATTAGAGAAGTATATCATTTCAATGGCACAAAAGGGGGATCTTGAAAAAATATAAAGATTCAAATGTTTATTTTTAAACTAATTTTAGATGGGGATTATTTACAAAAATATTAAACTATTGAAGGAATATGAGAATGAAACAATGTTTATAGGTTCAATGATTGAGCTAAACAATATGCATTGGTTATTGAAAATGAGTGTTCCCTAGGCTTACAGTTTCAGATATTCTTAGAATCACCTTGACCAAACCACATACTACGTTGCTATTGAACCATCTTTATTCTTGTCGCAATTGGTTATTTGATAGAATGCCCTAGGTTTAAAAGGGGAGCAAACAAACTTACCTTGGGATTAAAAAAGGGGGTGTAATTTTAGCGGGAAAAAGTGAATCGCTTGAAAATCCCCCTTCATTTACATGGGGAAAAGTGAGCCGAATCAGTATATCACCCTACTCAGGTATACTAAAAGCCCTTCACTGAAGGGAAATTGAAGAACTATCATATCCACCATAATTGTTTTTATCCAATAGTATGTTTATATTTATCTTTATTCAATTTTACATCCCTTGACATATTTCTCAGTATCTTTTACAAATGAAGAGATTGATGAAACTTGTCTTTTGTGTCTTGAAAACATTGTATTATTTAAGTGAAAAAAGTTGGAGGATAAAAATGTTTTAAGCACAGATTCACCTGTAAAATAAACGAATTATTCACAAGAAAATTTTAGTTTAAGCACAGATCACCTGTTAAATTAAACGAAATTTTCATCAAGAAATTTTAGTTTAGCAGATATTCACCTAAATTAAACGAAATTTCATCAGAAAATTTAGTTTAAGCCAAGTTTTATTATATAATATGGTGATAAACAACGTACTGCGGGTTGTAATCACGAATATAAACATTATAGAACACCTCCGAACCACAAACACACATTTAATCTCTTTCATCAAAATATCTCTCTTTGAGTTGGAAAGAAAACATTGTGATATCTGCTCAAAGGATGTTTGAAAAGAGTAGTATAACAGACATCTGAATTCACAAAAACACAAGAAAAATGAGGTTTAAAGTAAAGGGAGACTATTATATTGAAGCACTGATGGGATTTAAGGACATATAAAAATAGGATTTTGTCAATTTGGAAACCCGCCGTCAATCGATCAATAACTGAATCAATTGAATAGTTGAAATCCTGATGTTGAAAAGTTATTAAAAGACATTAAAAGAAATGAAACTTTAAAGTTTTAATATGGAGTGAAAATGAATATAAAGACAAGATGAAGAACAAACTCTTTATATGAGAACAGATCTTATTTTATAACACATCTTCAAGATTTTGAATAGTGGGGTTTATGAAGAACTATCAAGACAAGAGGAGATGTTGATAATACAGTGGTAGGAAGTGGATTAAACATTAAAAAATCATCTTTTAGATATACACATTCTAAATCAAACCCCCTGAAAGCTTCTTCTTTATTGAATTACCAAAGAAATAAAACTAAAGAAGCAGTTTGTTATATTAAGAACATGATAATAAATGTTGTTCTCTGGTCTGGTTCTTGCTCACTTACATCCACCAAAATGTAATTCAGAAAGAGTAAAACAATATATGAAATATGAGAATTACCTTGGACATTAAGATTTTAAATTCCAATGCCACTAACAGATATTCCTAAATTTGAGAAAAAAGAATAATCTTTCTATTAAGTATACGATTAACGCGATACAAACAAAGTTCAATATTAAAAAATTTCAAACAACTATAAAAATGAAGAAAGCACACATTTGATCTTTTATTATTTTAGTGTTGGAAGAATTCACATTATACATACATCAATAATTTATCAAGATTAATCTCTTCTCAGGTATTCAGAACAGAAACAAAATAATCCTTGTAGCGATGTCTTAATTCGATTTCATACAAAGAACGATTAGAACCAACATTTCAAAATTGCTAGTATCATAAATCACTGTAATTACAATGCCTAAACTGGTAAAAAATTTTATTTTGAAGATTATAATAAAATCTAGATAGCACCCATTTGTGATTATACGCTGATTTGAATGTATCCTAAAAAAAATAAATACTGCTTCTCCTATCCAAAAGATCATATACAAAAAATATCAAAAAACATATTCCTGTTGGTTTCTTGTTATGTTTATCAAATCATCTGTTGGAGAAAAGTATAATAAACTTGAACATTATCGTCGAAAAAAAATGCTTCACAAGAGTTGTAAACGATTAGAAAAGGATTGTATAAGACTAACTAAATTAATGAAAAGAAAACCAAATGAACCGATGAAATTAACCAAAGAGAAAATTAGATTAAGAAAAGAACCAATATCTGTCATTTCGTGAGGAGGAAAAATTGAGGAGTCTAAAGTTAGGGATTCATTGTTCATCTACGTGGTAAATATAGAGGTCCGCTCATTCCTGGTGGTTAATCTTAATATTAAATTACCTTCTTTTATTCCAGTCTTCTTCACAACAGCGCCAACTATGATTACACATTCTATTTGAAAATGAACTTTCAAAAAACACCAGGAATCATTTCTGCCATAACAAACACAAGTCAAATATATTTCATTTGCAAAAATGATCTATTCACAAAACCTATAACTCTATTAGGTTTCTAGATTTCTTACAAGTTTATGGGAACACCACTAGCCAACTAGCATCAAATCTAAAGCTCCACAGGCATTCTTTTCCAAAATCTTAATTCATTCTTCCAAAGAGGAAATTCTAACTAAAGAGGAAATTCAGAATTAAAGAGAATTCAAGTAAAGAGGAATTTCTAATTAATGAGGAAATTAATGAGAAATTCTTACTGAATGAAATTCTAATTGTAAAGAAAATTCAAACAATGAATGAAATTCTAACAAGAGGAAATTCTGATTAAAGATGAAATTCTGATTAAAGAGGAATTCAACTCAGAGAGGAAATCAAACAAGGAATGAAATTCAAAAGTAAAAGATAAATTCTTACAAGGAAAGCGGAATTGTATACCTTATGATTATATGAATTCATTTATGAGATTTAAGAACACAACTTCCTTCAGAAAAGTTTTATAATAACCTTTATAAGAAGAGATAAGGATAAGAGAATATAAACACGCACAAGAAATTTGGAAAATATTTAAGATAAAAACCTTGGATGAATATCATGATTTGGTATCTTAAAAACAGATGTTTTATTGTTAGCGATGTGTTTGAGCTTTTAGATCACTCTTTCATATAAAAATTTGTTATGGATTATTATCCTGCTCCACTATTTCACAGCTCCTGGTTTTTAGCTTGGAGTGCAATTGTTGAACATGACAAAACAAGATCTAGATTTATCAGTGATGTAGATATGCTGTTGATGATTGAAGAAGTCTAAGAGAGGATGGAATATTCACAGTATGTTCAAAAAGATATGCTAAGCAAATAATAAATATCTTCAATTATGATAGTGGAAAAAGATAGTAATTATTTGATGTATTTTATGCTAATTAATTGTATGGTATGGGCATGTCTCAATCTCTACCTTATGGTAACATTAGAGTGGGTGGAAGAAAAAGGATTAGAAAAGGCTTTGCATGAAATTTGTTATTTCTTCTCCAGAGGAATTGAATGAGGGAGAAAAGGTTATTATTTTGAAGTTGATTTGAGGTTACCCGAGTGATCTTCATAATAAAGCATAAAGACCTTCCTTTTGCATGGTGAGAAAAGAAAACCCCAAAGAAAGAATGTTAAGTGATTATCATAAAAGTTTTTATATATAAAGGCAAATCAACAGAAAAAGTTAATTAAACAACATTTCTATGTAAGAGGGATATGTTTTGCATCAGAGAAAAGCTAAAACAGTTTTTGAGAGAAGGATTGAGAAGTAGCTAAAATTCATTAGAGTTTTAAATGTAAACAAGTCCTTGGATGAAAAAGTATATTAAATTTCAATACAGATAATGAGAGCAAATACAAATAAAATTTGAAGGGAATTTCATAAATTGAATGAATAATGCGGTCTTTGGAAAGACAATGGGAATGTTAGAACAGGCAAACATTAGATTTGCAACATCTTGGAAAGAAGCTCGAGGATGGATAAAATAAACAAGTTTTAGAGAGCAAAGAGGTTTTTTCAGAGAACTTTTCTGCTATTCATAGGAAAAGGAAAGTATTGTAATGGATAACCAATTTTATTGAACAGCAGTTCTTTGATTATCAAAGCATATGATGATGATTATTTTATAATGCTTAAAGAAGAGTATGTAAAATTTTCTTGTTGTATATGGACACTGATAGTTTTATATCCTAGATATAAAAAACTGATGATGTTTTATAAAGATATGAAGAAAAATATTGGAGTATATGATACAAGTAATTTTAGTAAGAAAGACCGAGTAGTTATTTCCAAAAAAGAATGAAAAGGTTATTGTAAGTTTAAGATGAGGGGCGGAACAGTAATGATGAGTTTATGGATGAGAGCCAAGGCTAGCTTTATAATAATGGTGATCAGGATCAGATTGGATTAAGAGCGGTTAAAGGGAAAAAGAATAATGTAATAAAGAAATCAATTAAAACTTTTTAGAAATTATTATAATTGTTGGTGAATAAGAAGAGAAATATTAGGAAAATGAAATACAATAAGAGTTATAAACATAACATATTATAGTGAAGAAGTAATAAAAAGGATTAGAGCCTTTGATGATAAGAGGATTTATTTTAGATAATGAATAGATGTGTCCATATGGAGTATTGTATGAAAGAGTTATAGAATTAATGTGTTTTAACAATGGATATGGGTTTAGGGTTTTTTTAGGGCTTACCGCATGCGTTTTTTTACAATATATAATGGTCTAAACCAAGTATTAATCAAACTAAGAGTGGAGAAAATCTCAGTCTTGGTATATAAATGGAAAACATTATGAATGTGAAAAATATCAAATAAGTCTCTTATTGAATAACGAAAACAAGGTTGTTGTGGGGGCTGTGGGTGGGGGTGGTAGCCGCGGTGGGGTGTTCCGCGTGGGAGTGTGTGATGGTGCTCGTGGAGAGTGTGGGTCGGCGGGGTGCGTCGTGGACCACCCGGGTGGCTGTCCGAGCTGCGGGTGTCTGCCGGTGCGTGTCGTGTGTGTAGGCGGGGTGTGGCCGTGGGGGTGGCGTGGGGGGGTGGCGTAAGGGGGGTCGTGGGTAGGGTGACGTGGCGACTGGGTAAGGGTGAGTGGTAGTGTGGAGGAGGGGAGGTGCGGCTAATAAAAATAAAACAAATAAGCGAATCAATTAAAAACTAGTAAGTTAGAGGATGCCTAAAGAAAAAAAATAAATATCCTTCAATGACTGAAACTTCGATGCATTCATCATTGAACAATGGAAAAACAATTTTCTACTATAATCTCAAAATGATATGTGGCTCAGGAAGTGGTCAGCATAGATCATTAGAGAAGTATATCATTTCGTAATGGCACAAAAGGGGATCGTGAAAAAATAAAGATTCAATGTTTTGTTTTAAATATTTTAGAGTGGGGATTATTGTGCAAAGAAAATTAAACTATTTGAGGAATTTGAGAATGAACAAAATCTTTATAGGTTCAATGAGTGAGCTAAACAATATGCATTGGTTATGAAAAAAGAGTGTCCCTAGGTTAAAAGGGGCAGACAAATAAATTACCTGGGATAAAAGGGGGGATGTAATTTACGGGGAAAAAAAGTGGAATCGCTGAAAAATCCCCCATCCATTTACATGGGGAAAAGTGAGCCAGAATCAGTATATCCACCCTTACTTAAACATACATACATACATATTACATACAGATGAGAGTTTTTAGTAATTTAGATATATGTATATTGTATGTATTATGTATTACGTATATATATTATATATATTCGTATTTATATATATATATATAGTATATATGTATAATATGGTATATTATATATGTGTATATATATGGTATATGTGTACTATAAAATTATATGTATATTGAGCCTGTGGCGTGTTAGGGTGGTGCTTGGGATCCTAGGGTCCTGCAGTTCAAGCCCCGATCGGGCCGCTGAATTAATACACCAGCGGGTTGACTCAAGCCTGATCATCCTTCCGAGTCGGAAAAATGAGTAACCGTTCCAGTGTGTAGAGGGGCACTGCCATTAGCGGACACAGTTGCGCTTGAAGAATGAAAGCTCCCTGGCCAGCTAAGCTAACATACGACCACCACCATATTATATATATATGTATATGTGTATATTATATATATATTTTATTATATATATTAATATATATATAATATATATATATTACTATATATATTATATATTATTATATTATACAGTAATCCCACGTTTCTCGCGGCGGTTACGTTCCACCTCCCCGCGCTAGTAAAATCGCCGATGAATGGACCCCGCCCCAACAAATCGACTGGTCTGTCTGGTCGGTGGGAGTGATTGGGTTTGAGGTGGCCTGAGATCGACTAGTCTGGTCTTGCGTTTTGGCTGGGTTATGAGAGTGCTCGTCCAACGGCGGCAAACCTTTCCTCCCGAAGCATATATCGCAGCACCTTTACCTTAACCTTCTCTGTGAGCTGTCCCAGGACCTTCCTCTGGCGCTTCGGTTTCCTTGCCAGGAAGCGTTAGAAGTGCAGGGCGTTGTGTGCGGCATCGTGGGGCTTGGAGAAAAACGCTAGAAAATATTCGAAGTTTCACAAGCGAAACTTTGTCTCTGGCGTTGTGTGACTGGTCGAGCACACGCGTTATAATTTAGTTGCTTGAATAATTTTATTTTTATATATTATTACGCGATGTACCGGGGGAATCCGCATTTAAAAAATTAGTTACGTCCAGGGAAAACCCGCGATGAACCGGGGCGCGATAGAGTGAACCGCGATGAAGCGGGGTTGATGTATATATATATATATATAAATATAGATATATATATATATATATTATATGTAACTAGTGAATACCACCCGGCGGCTGCCCCGGCTTCTTTTTGAATGATTTTAACTTCTATACATTGTCTGCGCGAGCACAGTTTCAGTTCCCTATTGGGCCATGGCCAGTCTATAGGCAAAGCGGGGTTGGTGAGGGGGAAAACACCCCCTTCTCCCCCCCCCCCGGCCGAGGGCCTTGCACATAGGCCTATAACCCTTTCCCGGGCCCTCCCCGACATTTTTTGTTTCAGTGGGGTTAGTCCTATCTTTCCACCGTTTCAGGAATTAGCGCATGCCAGACAAACAAACAAACAGACAAACACAAAACTTAAAATCACAGTTAGATATTGTATATGAGCGGTTGGGCCCCTGTCATCGGGCTGACTTGAAAAATTAACGTTACGAAATTCAGGTAATGACGTCATAATCGGAAACCGGGAAGTCAGATAAGGACATTATTTTACCATCGGGACACTCCCGGCGATACATGTTCTGTCAGGCATGTGAAGGTTGGTGAGGATCAGTCCAGTACTTTTTGCGTGCATAGTTCACAGAGAACACCACAACAGACACACTTTCAACTTAATATATATTATATAATATAGAATTTAGATATATGTATATACGTTATATAGTATATATGTTTTT
>JAXMNL010000961.1:16219-27013 GCA_035128595.1 Eptatretus atami
ATCGAGCGGATCGTTCCTCGGCATGGCACGAATTAATTCAAAGCGGCAACTTCATACGAATCAGCCAGATGTATTGGGGACACATCGGGGAAACAAAACACAAGCAAAGCATTCACAACAATGTTATAATTAATCGATAACCCGTTCTTAACTAGGGAGCTACGGATTACGAGTTTCGAAGGGGACCCTAACGAGATAAACCTTAAACAACATGCAGACAAGACACGGACAGCATACAGACAAGACACAGAGTACTTGGTGATGCTTCATGGACGATGATAGGAATATAACACGCAAAAAGAATTTGGAAAATATTTAAGATTAAAGACCTTGGAGAATATCATGATTTGTATTCTAAAACAGATTTTTATTTTTAGTGATAGTGTTGAAGCATTTAGATCACTCTGTCATAATAAAAATTTGTTATGGATTAAAGATCTGCCCACTATTTTCACAGCTCCTGGTTTAGCTTGGAGTGCAAGTTGAAAAATGACAAAACAGATATGATTTAATCAGTGATGTAGATATGCTTTTGATGATTGAAAGTCTAAGAGAGGTGGAATATTCACAAGTATGTTCAAAAGATATGCTAAAGGCAATAATAAATATCTTCCAAATTATAAGAGTGAAAAGATAGTAATTATTTGATGTATTTTGTATGCTAATAATTTGTATGGATGAGGAATCTTCAATCTCTGCCTTATGGTAATTAGAGTGGCGTGGAAGAAAAGGATTATGAAAAGGCTTGAATGGAAATATGTTATTTCTTCTCAAGAGAATGAATGAGGAGGAGAAGGTTATTATTTTGAAGTTGATTTGAAGTACCCAAGTAATCTTGCTATAAGCATTAAGATCTTCCTTTTGCATGTGGTGAGAAAGAACCCAAAGAAAGATGGTTAAGTTGATTATCATAAAAGTTTTTAATATTAAAGGAAAATCCAACAGAAAGTTTGAAACAACTTTATGATAAAGAGGATATGTTTTGCATCAAAGGAAAAACTTGAGACAATATTTAGCTGCTGGTTGGAGAGTAGCTAAAATTCATAGAGGTTTAAATTTAAACAAAGTCTGGATGCAAAAAGTATATAAATCAATACAGATATGAGAGCCAAATACAAAAGTAAATGTGTGTAAGAGGACTTTTATAAATTATGGAATATGCTGTATTGGGAAAGACTATGGAATGTTAGAAACAGGCAAAACATTAGATTCGCAACATCTTGGAAAGAAGCTTCTAGATTGATAAATAAACCAAGTTTTGAGAGAGAAGAGGTTTTTTCAGAGAACTTTTCTGCTATTCATATGAAAAAGGAAAGTATTGTAATGGATAAACCAATTTAATATTGGAACAGCAGTCTTGATTATCCAAAGATATTTGATTATGATTATTTGTATAATTGGCTTATATAAGAAAGAGTTATGGTGAAAATGTTTATTGTTGTAATATGGACACTGATAGTTTTATCCTAGATATTAAAAAAACTGATGATGTTATAAAGATATTAAGAAAATCATTGGAGGTATATGATACAAGTAATTGTTAGTAAGAAGAGCAGTTATTTTCCAAAAAGAATGAAAGGTTATTGGTAAGTTTAAGGATGAGTTGGGTGGAAGTATAGTGAGTTTTATTGGATGAGAGCAAAGGCAATGCTTATTAAGTATGTGTGATCAGGATCAGATTATAAGAGGTAAAGGGAATAAAGAAATATGTAATAAAAAATCAATAACTTTGAGAAATTATTATATTGTTTGATGATAAGAAGAAGAATATAGGAAAATGATGAACAAGAAGAAGTTATAACATAACATATTATAGTGAAGAAGTAAATAAAAAGGCATTAGGAGCCTTTTGATGATAAGAGATTTATTTTAGATAATGGATAGATTGTTGTTCCATATGATATTGTATGAAAGAGTGACATATAGAATAGCATTGTTTCCATATGACACAAGTTTTAACAATGGGAAGATGGGTTTGGTTTTTTAAGGCTACCGCACGTTTTTTCACAATATTATAAATGTTTAAACCAAGTATTAATCAAACTAAAGATGGAGAAAATCTCAGTCTTGTATATAAATGAGAAAACATAATGAATGTGAAAATATCAAATAAGTCTTATTGAAAAAATAACGAAAAACAAAGGTTAAATAAACAAATAAGAGAATCAATTTAAAACTAGTAAGTTAGAGGATGTAAAGAAAAAAAATAAATATCCTATCAATGGACTGAAACTTCGATGGTTATCAATTGAACAATGTGAAAAACAATTACTATAAATCTCAAAATGATATGGCAACAGGGTGGATCAGATGAGATCATTAGAGAAGTATATCATTTCAATGGCACAAAAGGGGGATCTTGAAAAAATATAAAGATTCAAATGTTTATTTTTAAACTAATTTTAGATGGGGATTATTTACAAAAATATTAAACTATTGAAGGAATATGAGAATGAAACAATGTTTATAGGTTCAATGATTGAGCTAAACAATATGCATTGGTTATTGAAAATGAGTGTTCCCTAGGCTTACAGTTTCAGATATTCTTAGAATCACCTTGACCAAACCACATACTACGTTGCTATTGAACCATCTTTATTCTTGTCGCAATTGGTTATTTGATAGAATGCCCTAGGTTTAAAAGGGGAGCAAACAAACTTACCTTGGGATTAAAAAAGGGGGTGTAATTTTAGCGGGAAAAAGTGAATCGCTTGAAAATCCCCCTTCATTTACATGGGGAAAAGTGAGCCGAATCAGTATATCACCCTACTCAGGTATACTAAAAGCCCTTCACTGAAGGGAAATTGAAGAACTATCATATCCACCATAATTGTTTTTATCCAATAGTATGTTTATATTTATCTTTATTCAATTTTACATCCCTTGACATATTTCTCAGTATCTTTTACAAATGAAGAGATTGATGAAACTTGTCTTTTGTGTCTTGAAAACATTGTATTATTTAAGTGAAAAAAGTTGGAGGATAAAAATGTTTTAAGCACAGATTCACCTGTAAAATAAACGAATTATTCACAAGAAAATTTTAGTTTAAGCACAGATCACCTGTTAAATTAAACGAAATTTTCATCAAGAAATTTTAGTTTAGCAGATATTCACCTAAATTAAACGAAATTTCATCAGAAAATTTAGTTTAAGCCAAGTTTTATTATATAATATGGTGATAAACAACGTACTGCGGGTTGTAATCACGAATATAAACATTATAGAACACCTCCGAACCACAAACACACATTTAATCTCTTTCATCAAAATATCTCTCTTTGAGTTGGAAAGAAAACATTGTGATATCTGCTCAAAGGATGTTTGAAAAGAGTAGTATAACAGACATCTGAATTCACAAAAACACAAGAAAAATGAGGTTTA
Organism: Eptatretus atami; assembly: GCA_035128595.1. Taxonomy (NCBI): domain Eukaryota; kingdom Metazoa; phylum Chordata; class Myxini; order Myxiniformes; family Myxinidae; genus Eptatretus; species Eptatretus atami. Next base: position 19,604 of record JAXMNL010000961.1, read on the forward strand.
AAGTAAAGGGAGACTATTATATTGAAGCACTGATGGGATTTAAGGACATATAAAAATAGGATTTTGTCAATTTGGAAACCCGCCGTCAATCGATCAATAACTGAATCAATTGAATAGTTGAAATCCTGATGTTGAAAAGTTATTAAAAGACATTAAAAGAAATGAAACTTTAAAGTTTTAATATGGAGTGAAAATGAATATAAAGACAAGATGAAGAACAAACTCTTTATATGAGAACAGATCTTATTTTATAACACATCTTCAAGATTTTGAATAGTGGGGTTTATGAAGAACTATCAAGACAAGAGGAGATGTTGATAATACAGTGGTAGGAAGTGGATTAAACATTAAAAAATCATCTTTTAGATATACACATTCTAAATCAAACCCCCTGAAAGCTTCTTCTTTATTGAATTACCAAAGAAATAAAACTAAAGAAGCAGTTTGTTATATTAAGAACATGATAATAAATGTTGTTCTCTGGTCTGGTTCTTGCTCACTTACATCCACCAAAATGTAATTCAGAAAGAGTAAAACAATATATGAAATATGAGAATTACCTTGGACATTAAGATTTTAAATTCCAATGCCACTAACAGATATTCCTAAATTTGAGAAAAAAGAATAATCTTTCTATTAAGTATACGATTAACGCGATACAAACAAAGTTCAATATTAAAAAATTTCAAACAACTATAAAAATGAAGAAAGCACACATTTGATCTTTTATTATTTTAGTGTTGGAAGAATTCACATTATACATACATCAATAATTTATCAAGATTAATCTCTTCTCAGGTATTCAGAACAGAAACAAAATAATCCTTGTAGCGATGTCTTAATTCGATTTCATACAAAGAACGATTAGAACCAACATTTCAAAATTGCTAGTATCATAAATCACTGTAATTACAATGCCTAAACTGGTAAAAAATTTTATTTTGAAGATTATAATAAAATCTAGATAGCACCCATTTGTGATTATACGCTGATTTGAATGTATCCTAAAAAAAATAAATACTGCTTCTCCTATCCAAAAGATCATATACAAAAAATATCAAAAAACATATTCCTGTTGGTTTCTTGTTATGTTTATCAAATCATCTGTTGGAGAAAAGTATAATAAACTTGAACATTATCGTCGAAAAAAAATGCTTCACAAGAGTTGTAAACGATTAGAAAAGGATTGTATAAGACTAACTAAATTAATGAAAAGAAAACCAAATGAACCGATGAAATTAACCAAAGAGAAAATTAGATTAAGAAAAGAACCAATATCTGTCATTTCGTGAGGAGGAAAAATTGAGGAGTCTAAAGTTAGGGATTCATTGTTCATCTACGTGGTAAATATAGAGGTCCGCTCATTCCTGGTGGTTAATCTTAATATTAAATTACCTTCTTTTATTCCAGTCTTCTTCACAACAGCGCCAACTATGATTACACATTCTATTTGAAAATGAACTTTCAAAAAACACCAGGAATCATTTCTGCCATAACAAACACAAGTCAAATATATTTCATTTGCAAAAATGATCTATTCACAAAACCTATAACTCTATTAGGTTTCTAGATTTCTTACAAGTTTATGGGAACACCACTAGCCAACTAGCATCAAATCTAAAGCTCCACAGGCATTCTTTTCCAAAATCTTAATTCATTCTTCCAAAGAGGAAATTCTAACTAAAGAGGAAATTCAGAATTAAAGAGAATTCAAGTAAAGAGGAATTTCTAATTAATGAGGAAATTAATGAGAAATTCTTACTGAATGAAATTCTAATTGTAAAGAAAATTCAAACAATGAATGAAATTCTAACAAGAGGAAATTCTGATTAAAGATGAAATTCTGATTAAAGAGGAATTCAACTCAGAGAGGAAATCAAACAAGGAATGAAATTCAAAAGTAAAAGATAAATTCTTACAAGGAAAGCGGAATTGTATACCTTATGATTATATGAATTCATTTATGAGATTTAAGAACACAACTTCCTTCAGAAAAGTTTTATAATAACCTTTATAAGAAGAGATAAGGATAAGAGAATATAAACACGCACAAGAAATTTGGAAAATATTTAAGATAAAAACCTTGGATGAATATCATGATTTGGTATCTTAAAAACAGATGTTTTATTGTTAGCGATGTGTTTGAGCTTTTAGATCACTCTTTCATATAAAAATTTGTTATGGATTATTATCCTGCTCCACTATTTCACAGCTCCTGGTTTTTAGCTTGGAGTGCAATTGTTGAACATGACAAAACAAGATCTAGATTTATCAGTGATGTAGATATGCTGTTGATGATTGAAGAAGTCTAAGAGAGGATGGAATATTCACAGTATGTTCAAAAAGATATGCTAAGCAAATAATAAATATCTTCAATTATGATAGTGGAAAAAGATAGTAATTATTTGATGTATTTTATGCTAATTAATTGTATGGTATGGGCATGTCTCAATCTCTACCTTATGGTAACATTAGAGTGGGTGGAAGAAAAAGGATTAGAAAAGGCTTTGCATGAAATTTGTTATTTCTTCTCCAGAGGAATTGAATGAGGGAGAAAAGGTTATTATTTTGAAGTTGATTTGAGGTTACCCGAGTGATCTTCATAATAAAGCATAAAGACCTTCCTTTTGCATGGTGAGAAAAGAAAACCCCAAAGAAAGAATGTTAAGTGATTATCATAAAAGTTTTTATATATAAAGGCAAATCAACAGAAAAAGTTAATTAAACAACATTTCTATGTAAGAGGGATATGTTTTGCATCAGAGAAAAGCTAAAACAGTTTTTGAGAGAAGGATTGAGAAGTAGCTAAAATTCATTAGAGTTTTAAATGTAAACAAGTCCTTGGATGAAAAAGTATATTAAATTTCAATACAGATAATGAGAGCAAATACAAATAAAATTTGAAGGGAATTTCATAAATTGAATGAATAATGCGGTCTTTGGAAAGACAATGGGAATGTTAGAACAGGCAAACATTAGATTTGCAACATCTTGGAAAGAAGCTCGAGGATGGATAAAATAAACAAGTTTTAGAGAGCAAAGAGGTTTTTTCAGAGAACTTTTCTGCTATTCATAGGAAAAGGAAAGTATTGTAATGGATAACCAATTTTATTGAACAGCAGTTCTTTGATTATCAAAGCATATGATGATGATTATTTTATAATGCTTAAAGAAGAGTATGTAAAATTTTCTTGTTGTATATGGACACTGATAGTTTTATATCCTAGATATAAAAAACTGATGATGTTTTATAAAGATATGAAGAAAAATATTGGAGTATATGATACAAGTAATTTTAGTAAGAAAGACCGAGTAGTTATTTCCAAAAAAGAATGAAAAGGTTATTGTAAGTTTAAGATGAGGGGCGGAACAGTAATGATGAGTTTATGGATGAGAGCCAAGGCTAGCTTTATAATAATGGTGATCAGGATCAGATTGGATTAAGAGCGGTTAAAGGGAAAAAGAATAATGTAATAAAGAAATCAATTAAAACTTTTTAGAAATTATTATAATTGTTGGTGAATAAGAAGAGAAATATTAGGAAAATGAAATACAATAAGAGTTATAAACATAACATATTATAGTGAAGAAGTAATAAAAAGGATTAGAGCCTTTGATGATAAGAGGATTTATTTTAGATAATGAATAGATGTGTCCATATGGAGTATTGTATGAAAGAGTTATAGAATTAATGTGTTTTAACAATGGATATGGGTTTAGGGTTTTTTTAGGGCTTACCGCATGCGTTTTTTTACAATATATAATGGTCTAAACCAAGTATTAATCAAACTAAGAGTGGAGAAAATCTCAGTCTTGGTATATAAATGGAAAACATTATGAATGTGAAAAATATCAAATAAGTCTCTTATTGAATAACGAAAACAAGGTTGTTGTGGGGGCTGTGGGTGGGGGTGGTAGCCGCGGTGGGGTGTTCCGCGTGGGAGTGTGTGATGGTGCTCGTGGAGAGTGTGGGTCGGCGGGGTGCGTCGTGGACCACCCGGGTGGCTGTCCGAGCTGCGGGTGTCTGCCGGTGCGTGTCGTGTGTGTAGGCGGGGTGTGGCCGTGGGGGTGGCGTGGGGGGGTGGCGTAAGGGGGGTCGTGGGTAGGGTGACGTGGCGACTGGGTAAGGGTGAGTGGTAGTGTGGAGGAGGGGAGGTGCGGCTAATAAAAATAAAACAAATAAGCGAATCAATTAAAAACTAGTAAGTTAGAGGATGCCTAAAGAAAAAAAATAAATATCCTTCAATGACTGAAACTTCGATGCATTCATCATTGAACAATGGAAAAACAATTTTCTACTATAATCTCAAAATGATATGTGGCTCAGGAAGTGGTCAGCATAGATCATTAGAGAAGTATATCATTTCGTAATGGCACAAAAGGGGATCGTGAAAAAATAAAGATTCAATGTTTTGTTTTAAATATTTTAGAGTGGGGATTATTGTGCAAAGAAAATTAAACTATTTGAGGAATTTGAGAATGAACAAAATCTTTATAGGTTCAATGAGTGAGCTAAACAATATGCATTGGTTATGAAAAAAGAGTGTCCCTAGGTTAAAAGGGGCAGACAAATAAATTACCTGGGATAAAAGGGGGGATGTAATTTACGGGGAAAAAAAGTGGAATCGCTGAAAAATCCCCCATCCATTTACATGGGGAAAAGTGAGCCAGAATCAGTATATCCACCCTTACTTAAACATACATACATACATATTACATACAGATGAGAGTTTTTAGTAATTTAGATATATGTATATTGTATGTATTATGTATTACGTATATATATTATATATATTCGTATTTATATATATATATATAGTATATATGTATAATATGGTATATTATATATGTGTATATATATGGTATATGTGTACTATAAAATTATATGTATATTGAGCCTGTGGCGTGTTAGGGTGGTGCTTGGGATCTAGGGTACTGCAGTTCAAGCCCCACCGTTGGCTGCTGAATTAATACAACAGCGTGGGATTGACTTTGCAGCTGATCATCTCTTCACGAGTCGGAAAAATGAGTCCAGCAGTGACTGGTAATGGAGGGGCACTGCCATTAGCGGACACAGTTGCGCTTGAAGAATGAAAGCTCCCTGGCCAGCTAAGCTAACATACGACCACCACCATATTATATATATATGTATATGTGTATATTATATATATATTTTATTATATATATTAATATATATATAATATATATATATTACTATATATATTATATATTATTATATTATACAGTAATCCCACGTTTCTCGCGGCGGTTACGTTCCACCTCCCCGCGCTAGTAAAATCGCCGATGAATGGACCCCGCCCCAACAAATCGACTGGTCTGTCTGGTCGGTGGGAGTGATTGGGTTTGAGGTGGCCTGAGATCGACTAGTCTGGTCTTGCGTTTTGGCTGGGTTATGAGAGTGCTCGTCCAACGGCGGCAAACCTTTCCTCCCGAAGCATATATCGCAGCACCTTTACCTTAACCTTCTCTGTGAGCTGTCCCAGGACCTTCCTCTGGCGCTTCGGTTTCCTTGCCAGGAAGCGTTAGAAGTGCAGGGCGTTGTGTGCGGCATCGTGGGGCTTGGAGAAAAACGCTAGAAAATATTCGAAGTTTCACAAGCGAAACTTTGTCTCTGGCGTTGTGTGACTGGTCGAGCACACGCGTTATAATTTAGTTGCTTGAATAATTTTATTTTTATATATTATTACGCGATGTACCGGGGGAATCCGCATTTAAAAAATTAGTTACGTCCAGGGAAAACCCGCGATGAACCGGGGCGCGATAGAGTGAACCGCGATGAAGCGGGGTTGATGTATATATATATATATATAAATATAGATATATATATATATATATTATATGTAACTAGTGAATACCACCCGGCGGCTGCCCCGGCTTCTTTTTGAATGATTTTAACTTCTATACATTGTCTGCGCGAGCACAGTTTCAGTTCCCTATTGGGCCATGGCCAGTCTATAGGCAAAGCGGGGTTGGTGAGGGGGAAAACACCCCCTTCTCCCCCCCCCCCGGCCGAGGGCCTTGCACATAGGCCTATAACCCTTTCCCGGGCCCTCCCCGACATTTTTTGTTTCAGTGGGGTTAGTCCTATCTTTCCACCGTTTCAGGAATTAGCGCATGCCAGACAAACAAACAAACAGACAAACACAAAACTTAAAATCACAGTTAGATATTGTATATGAGCGGTTGGGCCCCTGTCATCGGGCTGACTTGAAAAATTAACGTTACGAAATTCAGGTAATGACGTCATAATCGGAAACCGGGAAGTCAGATAAGGACATTATTTTACCATCGGGACACTCCCGGCGATACATGTTCTGTCAGGCATGTGAAGGTTGGTGAGGATCAGTCCAGTACTTTTTGCGTGCATAGTTCACAGAGAACACCACAACAGACACACTTTCAACTTAATATATATTATATAATATAGAATTTAGATATATGTATATACGTTATATAGTATATATGTTTTTTGTATGTATGTGCATATATATTATATATATATATATATATATATATATATGTATATATATCTTGGATATAGGTATATATATATATTGTATATGGTAGATATTGTTGTGCGGAAAATGCTTAGTGTGTTATTAAATATAGGATTAGCCCAGATCCCCATTAAATGCATCTTAGCCAATTGGCTTCGGTAAATGGACGTGTACAGTGATGGTCGGCAGGTTGTACAGGTGCTTTATTGTTCGTGCATATTCGTGGTGGACCGAGAGGTTCTTCTTTCTTCCTTCCTCTCTCCGGACAATAGTCCCCGCCAGCGCTCTGAGAGGGGAGTGGCCTAGAGAAGCGAGCGCCGGGAAGAGAAGGTGACTGAGAGCACCGAGGTCAGTCTGCGATCGCAGAAAGTGAACAGAATGGCACGAGCGCCGAAGAAAGAGGAAAGTGAAACAGAGGCGACGAGCGCCGAGAAGACAGAAGTGAAAACTGCAGTTGGCTGGAGAGGCCGAGCCAGTCGGCGAAGAGGCGAGGGGAAACTAGTGCGCGAGACTGCCATGGTGGCAGTAAGAGAGGCTGCCTGCACGTCGAGTCGGTTGATCGACTTTCGTGAGGAGTCCTCACACGTTTGTCGATGCCGCCTGCCGGAGCCCCAAACCTCGATTTGGCCTGATCTGGTGACAGCGCCAGGCTTGGACTGTATGCTGGACCTTGTGAAAAGCCAGCTTGGAGCATACCCCGTGTGGATCTTTCGCTTGGTTGCAGTCGACCTCGCGGGGTATGAACGTGCCGCGGTTCTGCGTGCTGTGAGGGCTGCCCGAGCACATGGACGAGCGCCATTTTGCCAACGCGGCGTGTTTGAGACTTGGTTGTGCTCGAATCGTGGACATCGCTTGTCACGAGCCGGTGCATTCGGCCTTGACACTTTTCCTC
>JAXMNL010000966.1:0-27428 GCA_035128595.1 Eptatretus atami
GAAAAGAGAGAGATGAGGGCAGAGAGTTTGGTTGGCGGACGAGCGCTGAGGGAGAGTGTTTGGTTGTCGGGACGAGCGCTGACGGAGAGTTTTGGTTGTCGGGGACGAGGCTGAGGAAGAGAGTTTTGGGTGTCGGGACAGCGATGAGGGAGAGTTTTGGTTGTCGGGACGAGCGCTGAGGGAGAGGTTGTCGGAGACGAGCTGAGGGAGAGAGTTTTTGGTTGTCGGGACGAGCGCTGAGGGAGAGTTTTGGTTTGGGCGAGCGCTGAGGAGAGTGTTTGTTGTCGGGACGACGCTGAGGGAGAGTTTTGGTTGTCGGGACGAGCGTGGAGGGAGAGAGTTTTGGTTTGTCGGGACGAGCGCTGAGGGAGAGTGTTTTGGTTGTTGGAGAGCCTGGGGAGAGTGTTTCGGTTGGTCGGGACGAGCGCTGAGGGAGAGTTTTGGTTGTCGGGACGAGCGCTGGGGAGAGAGTTTTGGTGTCGGGACGAGCGCTGAGGGAGAGTTTTGGTTGGCGGCCGCGATCGCCCTGAGGGGGAGAGTTTTGGTTGTCGGGTTTTTCAATATGAAACCACCTCGGAGACCTAACAAATTTTGAAAAAATCAGTAAATGAGTTATCCTTGGTGGTTTTACATATGAAACCTACCTCGGAGACCTCACAAATTTTGAAAAAATCAGTAATAAGTTCTGCCTTGGTGGTTAAATAACTACCTTGGAGACTCGGAAAAGGGTTCTGCCAAGATGGTTCTAAATATGGAACCTACCACGGAGACTCAAAATTTTGAAAAAATCAGTAAATGAGTTATCCTTGGTGGTTTTAAAATATGAAACCTACCTCGGAGACCTCACAAATTTTGAAAAAATCAGTAAATGAGTTCTGCCTTGGTGGTTTAAATAACTACCTTGGAGACTCGGGAAAAGGGTTCTGCCAAGATGGTTCTAAATATGGAACCTACCTCGGAGACTCACAAATTTTGAAGAAAATCAGTAAATGAGTTATCCTTGGTGGTTTTAAATATGAAACCTACCTCGGAGACCTCACAAATTTTGAAAAAATCAGTAATAAGTTCTGCCTTGGTGGTATAAATAACTACCTTTGAGACTCGGGAAAAGGGTTCTGCCAAGATGGTTCTAAATATGGAACCTACTCGGAGACTACAATTTTGAAAAAATCAGTAAATGAGTTATCCTTGGTGGTTTCAAAATATGAAACCTACCTCGGAACCTCACAAATTTCAAAAAATCAGTAAATGAGTTCTGCCTTGGTGGTTTTTAAATAACTACCTTTGGAGACTCGGGAAAGGGTTCTGCCAAGAGATGGTTCAAATATGGAACCTACCTCGGAGACTCACAATATTTGAAAAAATCAGTAAATGAGTTATCCTTGGTGGTTTTAAATATGAAACCTACCTCGGAGACCTCACAAATTTGAAAAAATCAGTAAAATGAGTTCTGCTTGGTGGTTTAAATAACTACCTTGGAGACTCGGGAAAAGGGTTCTGCCAAGATGGTTTTAAATATGGAACCTACCTCGGAGACTCACAAATTTTGAAAAAATCAGTAATGAGTTATCCTTGGTGGTTTTAAATATTGAAACCTACCTCGGAGACCTCACAAATTTTTGAAAAAAATCAGTAAATGAGTTCTGCTTGTGGTTTTAAATAAACTACTTGGAGACTTGGGAAATGGTTCTGCCAAGATGGTTCTAAATATGGAACCTAACCTTGGAACTCACAAATTTTGAAAAAAATCAGTAAATGAGTTATCTTGGTGGTTTTAAATATGAAACTACCTCGGAGACCTCACAATTTTTGAAAAAAATCAGTAAATGAGTTTCCTTGGTGTTTTTAAATAGAAACTTACCTGGGACCTCACAAATTTTGAAAAAAATGAGTTTGCTTGTGGTTAAATAACTACTGGTAGACTCGGGAAAAGGCGTTCTGCTAAGATGGTTCTAAATATGAACCAACCTCGGAGACTGCACAAATTTTGAAAAATCAGTAAATGAGTTATCCTTGGTGGTTTTAAATATGAAACCTACCTCGAGACCTCAATTTTTGAAAAATATAGTAAATAGAGTTCCTGCCTTGGTGGTTTAAAATAACTACCTTGGAGACTCGGGAAAAGGGTTCTGCTAAGATGGTTCTAAAATATGGAACCTACCTCGAGACTACAAATTTTGAAAAATCAGTAATGAGTTATCCTTGGTGGTTTTAAATATGAAACCTACCTCGGAGACCTCACAAATTTTGAAAAATCAGTAAATAAGTTCTGCCTGGTGGTTTAAATAACTACCTTGGAGAACTCGGGAAAAGGGTTCTGCCAAGATGGTTAAATATGGAACCTACCTCGAGACTCACATTTTGAAAAAATCAGTAAATGAGTTATCCTTGGTGGTTTTAAATATGAAACCTACCTCGGAGACCTCAACAAATTTTGAAAAAATCAGTAAAAAGTTCTGCCTTGGTGGTTTAAATAACTACCTTGAGACTCGTGCGAAAAGGGTCTGCAAGAGGTTCTAAATATGGAACCTACTCGAGAGACTCACAAACTTTGAAAAATCCAGTAAATGAGTTATCCTTGGTGGTTTAAATAATGAAACCTACCGCGAGACACACAAATTTTGAAAAATCAGTAAATGATATCCTGTGGTTTAAATAACTACCTGGGGACTCTGGTAAAGAGTTCTGCCTTGGTGGTTTAAATAACTACCTTGGAGACTCGGAAAAGGGTTCTGCAAGATGTTCAAATATGGACGTACCTCGGAGCTCGAAATTTGGAAAAATCAGTAAATGAGTTATCCTTGGTGGTTTTAAATATGAAACCTCCCTCGAAGACCTCACAAACTTTTGAAAAAATCAGTAAATAAATTCTGCTTGGTGGTTTAAATAACTACCTGTGAGACTCGGGACAAAGGGTTCTGCCAAGATGTTCTAATATGGAACCTACCTCGGGACTCACACAATTTTTGAAAAATCAGCAAATGAGTTATCTTGGTGGTGTTTAAATATGAAACCTACCCCGGAGACACAAATTTTGAAAAAATCAGTAAATAGTTATCCTTGGTGGTTTTATAAATACCGTACTCACATTTTGAAAAAATTAAGAGTATACTTCCATGGTCTCGTAAAAGGGTTCTGCCAAGATGGTTCTAATATGGAACCTACCTCGGAGACTCACGCAACATTTGAAAAAATCAGTAAATGAGTTATCCTTGGTGTTTTCATATGAAGCCGAACCTTAGGCGTCCGTTGCGCCAATCGAACTGCGACAATACTTTGGAAAAAAAACGCAAATCAGTCAAATACCAGTTGTTTCCTCTGGGTGGTTTAAGCTACTTTATGCGGAATTGGCAGACTGGCTGCTGATGGAAAGGTTCTACGCCAGACGATGTTCTAATATGGAGAACTCGTTCGTTGATTACCTCCGGAGACCGCAAAATTTTAAGAAATCAGTAAATGAGTTATCCTTGCGTGGTTTTAATATGAAACTCACCTCGGAGACCTCAAAATTTTGAAAAAATCAGTAAATGATTTCTGCCTTGGTGGTTTAAATAACTACCTTGGAGACCTCGGGAAAAGGGTTTGCCAAGGATGGTTCTCAAATATGGAACCCGACCAGAACTCAGAAATTTGGAAAAAATCATGTAAATGAGTATCCCTTGGTGGTTTAAATATGAAACCTCCCTCGGAAACGCTCACAACTTTTGAAAAAATCAGTAAATGAGCTTCTGCCTGGTGGTTTTAAATAACTACTTGAAAAATGGTTCTGCCAGATGGCTTCTAAATATGGAACCTACCTCGAGACTCAAAATTTTGAAGAAATCAGGAAATGAGTTCCCTTGGTGGTTTAAAATATGAAACCTACCTCGGAGACCTCACAAATTTTGAAAAATCAGTAAGATTCTGCTTGGGTGGTTTCTAAATAACTACCTGGAGACTCGGGAAAAGGGTTCTGCCAAGACTGGTTCTAAATATGGAACTACCTCGGAAGACTCGAAATTTGGGAAAAATCAGTAAATGATTTATCTTGGTGGTTTTAAATATGAAACCTACCTCGGAAACTCACAAATTTTGAAAAATCATAAATGAGTTCTGCTGGTGGTTAAATAACTCTTTGGAGACTTTGGAAAATGGTTCTGCCAGATGGGTTCTAATATGGACCCTACTCGGACAAATTTGAAGAAATCAGGAACTGAGTTATCTTGTGGTTTTTAAATATGAAATACTCGGAGACCTCACAAATTTTGAACAAATCAGTAAATGAGTTCTGCCTGGTGTTTAAATAACTCACTTTGGAGACTCGGGAAAAGGGTTCTGCAAGATGGTTTAAATATGGAACTTACCTCGGAGACACAATTATTTGACAAAATCAGTAACCTGAGTTTCCGTTGGGTTGGTTTTAAATATGAAACCTACCTCGGCAGACTCAACAACTTTTTGAAAAATCAGTAAACTGAGTTATCTTGGTGTTTTACATAGAAACTTACCTCGGAGACTCACAAATTTGAAAAAACAGTAAAATAAGTTCTGCCTTTGGTGGTTTACAATAATACCTTGGAGACTCGGGAAAAAAGGGTTGCCAAGATGGTTCTAAATTCGGAACCTACCTCGGAGACACAATTTGACAACATAAGTAAACTGAGTTTCTTGGTGGTTTTAAATATGAACACTTACCTCGAGACCTCACAAATTTTGAAAAAATCAGTAAATAAGTTCTGACCTTGGTGGTTTAAATAAGCTACCTTGGAGACTCGGGAACAGGGTTCTGCAAGATGGTTCTAAAAAGGAACTACCTCGAGACCAAATTTTGAACAAAATCATAAATGAGTTATCCTTGGTGATTTCACATATGAAACTACCCTCGGAGACCTCACACAAATTTCTTTGAAAAAAACATACAATAGTTCTGCCTTGGTGGTTTAAAAAATAATACTTGGAGACTCCGAAAAGGGTCTGCCAGATGGTTCTAAATATGGAACCACCTCACTGAGGGCGGAGATTGGTTGTGGCACCACAGCGTCCTGAGGGAAGTTTTTTGGTTGGCGGGACGAGCGCTGACGGAGAGTTTTGTGGTTGTCGGGACACGAGCGCTGAGGGAGAGTTTTGTGTTGTCGCGACGAGTCGCCGTGAGGAGAGAGCTTTTGTTGTCGGGACGAGCGCTTGAGGAGAGAGTTTTGCGTTGTCGGACGGACGCAGCGTGAGGGAGAGTTTTTGGTTTGGCGGACGAGCGCTGAGCGAGAGTTTTGGTTGTCGGGACGAGCGCTGAGGGGAGAGTTTTGGTTGTCGGCACGAGCGCTGAGGAGAGAGTTTTGGTTGCGGGACGACGCTGAGGGGAGAGTTTTGTGTTGCGGACGAGCCTGAGGGAGAGTGTTTTGGTTGTCGGGACAGCGCTGACGGAGAGTTTTAGGTTGCGGGACAGCGCTGGAGGGAGAGTTTTTAGGTTGTCGGACGAGCGTTGAGGGAGAGTTTTGGTTGTGCGGGACGAGCGCTGAGGAGAGTTTTGTGTTGTCGGACGAGCGCTGAGGGAGAGTTTGGTTGTCGGGACGCAGCGCTGAGGGGAGAGTGTTGGTGTCGCGGGACGAGCGCTTGAGGGAGAGTTTTGGTTGTCGGAGAGCGCTGAGGGAGAGTTTGGTTGCGTGACGAGCGCTGCGGGAGAGAGTTGCGTTATCGGACGAGCCGCTGAGGGAGAGTGTTTGGTTGTCGGGACGCACGCGCTGAGGGAGAGTTTTTGGGTTGTCGGGAGACCTGAGGAGAGAGTTTTCGTTTGTCGGCTACGAGCGCTGAGGGGAGAGTTTTTGTGGTTGGCGGGACGAGCGCTGAGGGAGAGTGTTTTGGTTGTCGGACGAGCGCTGAGGGAGTTTTGGTTGTCGGGACGTAGCGCTGAGGAGAGATTTGGTTGTCGACGACGAGCGCTGAAGCGGAGAGAGTTTTGGTTGTCGGACGAGCGCTGAGGCGAGAGCTTTGTTGTGCGGGACGAGCGCTGAGGAGAGTGTTTTGTTAGTGCGACGAGCGCTTGAGGAGAGTTGGCGTTGGCGGGACGAGCGCTGAGGAGAGTGTTTCGGTTCGGGACTGAGCGCGAGGAGAGTTTTGCGTTGTCGGGAACGAGCGTGAGCGGAGAGTTTTTGGTTGGCGACGAGCGCTGAGGCGAGAGAGATTTGGTTATCGACGGCGCTGAGAGGGAGTGTTTTGGTTGTCGCGGACGAGCGCTGAGGGAGGTGTTTTGCGTGTCGGGACAGAGCGTCTGAGGCGGGAGAGTTTTTGCGTTGTCGGACGAGCGCTGAGGGAGAGGTTTTGGTTGTCGGGACGAGCGCTTGCAGGGAGAGAGTTCTGGTTGCGGAGAGCGCTGAGGGAGAGTTTTGGTTGGGTTGCCGGACGAGCGCTGAGGAAGAGAGTTTTGGTTGTCGGGACGAGCGCTGAGGGGGAATGTTTTGGTTGTCGGGACGAGCCTGAGGTGAGAGAGTTTTGCGTTGTCGGGACGAGCGCTGAGGGGAGAGTTTGGTTGTCGGAGAGAGCGCTGAGGGAGAGTTTGGTTGTCGGACGAGCGCTGAGGAGAGTGTTTGGTTTTGGACGAGCGCTGGTGGAGAAGTGTTGTTGGCGGACGAGCGGCTGAGGGAGAGTTTTGGTTGTCGGGACGAGCGCTGAGGGAGAGAGTTTGGGTTGTTTCCGGGAAAACCCCCCCCCGAAGCGCTGAGGGAGAGGTTTTGGTTTGGCCGGGACGAGTCGCTGAGGGGGAGAGTTTTGGTTGTCGGGTTTTAAATATGAAACCTTCCTCTGAGACCTAACAAATTTTGAAAAAATCAGTGAATGAGTTATCGGTGGTGGTTTTAAATATGAAACCTACCTCGGAGTACCCACAAATTTTTAAAAATCAGTAAATAAGTCTTGCCTTGGTGGTTTAAATAACTACCTTGGAGACCTCGGAAAAGGGTTCTGCCAAGATGTTCTAAATATGGAACCTACCTCGGAGACTCACAAATTTTGAAAAAATCAGTAAATGAGTTATCCTTGGTGGTTTTAAATATGAAACCTACCTCGGAGACCTCACAAATTTTGAAAAAATCAGAAATAAGTTCTCCTTGGTGGTTTAAATAACTACCTTGGAGACTCGGGAAAAGGGTTCTGCCAAGATGTTCTAAATATGGAACCTACCTCGGAGACTCACAAATTTAAAAATCAGTAAATGAGTTTATCCTTGGTGGTTTAAATATGAAACCTACCTCGGAGACCTCACAAATTTTGAAAAAATCAGTAAATAAGTTCTGCCTTGGTGGTTAAATAACTACCTTGGAGACTCGGAAAAGGGTTCTGCCAAGATGGTCTAAATATGGAACCTACCTCGAGACTCACAATTTGAAAAAATCAGTAAATGAGTTATCCTTGGTGGTTTTAAATATGAAAACCTTCCTCGGAGACCTCACAAATTTTGAAAAAATCAGTAAATGAGTTCTGCCTTTGTGATTTAAATAACTGCGTTGGAGACTCGGGAAAAGGGTTCTGCCAAGATGGTTCTAAATATAGAACCTACCTCGGAGACTCTGAAAAAATCAGTAAATAAGTTCTGCTTGGTGGTTTAAATAACTACCTTGGAGACTCGGGAAAAGGGTTCTGCCAAGATGGTTCTAAATATGGAACTACCTCGGAGACTCACAAATTTTGAAAAATCAGTAAATGAGTTATCCTTGGTGGTTTTAAATATGAAACCTACCTCGGAGACCTCACAAATTTTGAAAAAATCAGTAAATAAGTTCTGCCTTGGTGGTTTAAATAACTACTTGGAGACTCGAAAAAGGGTTCTGCCAAGATGGTTCTAAATATGGAACCTACACGGAGACTCAAAAATTTTGAAAAAATCAGTAAATGAGTTATCCTTGGTGTTTTAAATATGAAACCTACCTCGGAGACCTCACAAATTTTGAAAAAATCAGTAAATGAGTTCTGCCTTGGTGTTAAAATAACTACCTTGGAGACTCGGGAAAAGGGTTCTGCCAAGATGTTCTAAATATGGAACCTACCTCGGAGACTCACAATTTTAGAAAAATCAGTAAATGAGTTATCCTTGGTGGTTTTAAATATGAAACCTACCTCGGAGACCTCACAAATTTTGAAAAAATCAGTAAATAAGTTCTGCCTTGGTGGTTAATAACTACCTTGAGACTCGGAAAAGGGTTCTGCCAAGTAGGTTTTAAATATGGAACCTACCTCGGAGATCCACAAATTTTGAAATCAGTAAATGAGTTATCCTTGTGGTTTAAATATGAAACCTACCTCGGGACCTCAAAAATTTTGAAAAAATCAGTAAATGAGTTCTGCCTTGGTGGTTTAAATAACTACCTGGGAGACTCGGGAAAAGGGTTCTGCCAAGATGGTTTTAAATATGGAACTACCTCAGAGCTCACAAATTTTGAAAAAAATCAGTAAATGAGTTATCCTTGTGGTTTTAAATATGAAACTACCTCGGAGACCTCACAAATTTTGAAAAAATCAGTAAATGAGTTCTGCTTGGTGGTTTAAATAACTACTTGGAGACTCGGGAAAAGGGTTCTGCCAAGATGGTTCTAAATATGGAACTACCTCGGAGACTCACAAATTTGGAAAAAAATCAGTAAATGAGTTATCCTTGGTGGTTTTAAATATGAACCCTACCTCGGAGACCTCACAAATTTTGAAAAAATCAGTAAATAGTTCTGCCTTGGTGGTTAATAACTACCTTTGAGACTCGGGAAAAGGGTTCTGCCAAGATGGTTTAAATATGGAACCTACCTCGGAGACTCAAATTTTGAAAAATCAGTAAATGAGTTATCCTTGGTGGTTTAAATATGAAACCTACCTCGGAGACCTCACAAATTTTGAAAAAATCAGTAAATGAGTTCTGCCTTGGTGGTTTAAATAACTACCTTGGAGACTCGGGAAAAGGGTTCTGCCAAGATGGTTTTAAATATGGACCTACCTCGAGACTCACAAATTTTGAAAAATCAGTAAATGAGTTATCCTTGGTGTTTTTAAATATGAAACCTACTCGGAGACCTCACAAATTTTGAAAAAATCAGTAAATGAGTTCTGCCTTGGTGGTTTAAATAACTACCTTGGAGACTCGGAAAAGGGTTCTGCAAGATGGTTCTAAATATGGAACCTACTCGGAGACTCACAAATTTTGAAAAAATCAGTAAATGAGTTATCCTTGGTGGTTTTAAATATGAAACCTACCTCGGAGACCTCACAATTTTGAAAAAATCAGTAAATAGTTCTGCCTTGGTGGTTTAAATAACTCCTTGGAGACTCGGGAAAAGGGTTCTGCCAAGATGGTTCTAAAATGGAACCTACCTCGGAGACTCAACAATTTTGAAAAAATCAGTAAATGAGTTATCCTTGGTGGTTTTAAATATGAAACCTACCTCGGAGACCTACAAATTTTGAAAAAATCAGTAAATAAGTTCTGCCTTGGTGGTTTAAATAACTACCTTGGAGACTCGGGAAAGGGTTCTGCCAAGATGTCTAAATATGGAACTACCTCGGAGACCACAAATTTAGAAAAATCAGTAAATGAGTTATCCTTGGTGTTTTAAATATGAAACCTACCTCGGAGACCTCACAAATTTTGAAAAAATCAGTAAATAAGTTCTGCCTTGGTGGTTTAAATAACTACCTTGGAGACTCGGGAAAAGGGTTCTGCCAAGATGGTTCTAAATATGGAACCTACCCGGAGACTCACAAATTTTGAAAAAATCAGTAAATGAGTTATCCTTGGTGGTTTTAAATATGAAACCTACCTCGGAGACCTCACAAATTTTGAAAAAATCAGTAAATAGTTCTGCCTTGGTGGTTTAAATAACTACCTTGGAGACTGGAAAAGGGTTCTGCCAAGATGTTTCTAAATATGGAACCTACCTCGGAGACTCACAAATTTAGAAAAATCAGTAAATGAGTTATCCTTGGTGGTTTTAAATATGAAACCTACCTCGGAGACCTCACAAATTTTGAAAAAATCAGTAAATAAGTTCTGCCTTGGTGGTTAAATAACTACCTTGAGACTCGGGAAAAGGGTTCTGCCAAGATGGTTTCTAAATATGGAACCTACCTCGGAGACTCACAAATTTTGAAAAAATCAGTAAAGAGTTATCCTTGGTGGTTTAAATATGAAACCTACCTCGGAGACCTCACAAATTTTGAAAAAATCAGTAAATGAGTTCTGCCTTGGTGGTTAAATAACTACTTGGAGACTCGGGAAAAGGTTTCTGCCAAGATGGTTTAAATATGGAACCTACCTCAGAGGCTCACAAATTTTGAAAAAATCAGTAAATGAGTTATCCTTGGTGGTTTTAATATGAAACCTACCTCGGAGACCTCACAAATTTTGAAAAAATCAGTAAATGAGTTCTGCCTTGGTGGTTAATTAACTACCTTGGAGACTCGGGAAAAGGGTTCTGCCAAGATGGTTCTAAATATGGAACCTACTCGAGACTCCAAATTTTGAAAAAATCAGTAAATGAGTTATCCTTGGGGTTTAAATATGAAACCTACCTCGGAGACCTCACAATTTTGAAAAAATCAGTAAATAGTTCTGCCTTGGTGGTTTAAATAACTACCCTTGGAGACTCGGGAAAAGGGTTCTGCCAAGATGGTTCTAAATATGAAACCTACCTCGGAGACTCACAAATTTTGAAAAAATCAGTAAATGAGTTATCCTTGGTGGTTTTAAATATGAAACCTACCTCGGAGACCTCACAATTTTGAAAAATCAGAAATAGTTCTGCCTTGGTGGTTTAAATAACTA
Source organism: Eptatretus atami (assembly GCA_035128595.1). Classification (NCBI taxonomy): domain Eukaryota; kingdom Metazoa; phylum Chordata; class Myxini; order Myxiniformes; family Myxinidae; genus Eptatretus; species Eptatretus atami. Next base: position 10,772 of record JAXMNL010000966.1, read on the forward strand.
CCTTGGAGACTCGGGAAAAGGGTTCTGCCAAGATGGTTCTAAATATGGAACTACCTCGGAGACTCACAAATTTGAAAAATCAGTAAATGAGTTATCCTTGGTGTTTAAATATGAAACCTACCTCGGAGACCTCACAAATTTTGAAAAAATCAGTAAATAGTTCTGCCTTGGTGGTTTAAATAACTACCTTGGAGACTCGGGAAAAGGGTTCTGCCAAGATGGTTCTAAATATGGAACCTACCCGGAGACTCACAATTTTGAAAAAATCAGTAAATGAGTTATCCTTGGTGTTTTAAATATGAAACCTACCTCGGAGACTCACAAATTTTGAAAAAATCAGTAATAAGTTCTGCCTTGGTGGTTTAAATAACTACCTTGGAGACTCGGGAAAAGGGTTCTGCCAAGATGGTTCTAAATATGGAACTACCTCGGAGACTCACAAATTTAGAAAAATCAGTAAATGAGTTATCCTTGGTGGTTTTAAATATGAAACCTACCTCGGAGACCTCACAAATTTTGAAAAAATCAGTAAATAGTTCTGCCTTGGTGGTTTAAATAACTACCTTGGAGACTCGGGAAAAGGGTTCTGCCAAGATGGTTCTAAATATGGAACTACCTCGGAGACTCACAAATTTAGAAAAATCAGTAAATGAGTTATCCTTGGTGGTTTTAAATATGAAACCTACCTCGGAGACCTCACAAATTTTGAAAAAATCAGTAAATAAGTTCTGCCTTGGTGGTTTAAATAACTACCTTGGAGACTCGGGAAAAGGGTTCTGCCAAGATGGTTCTAAATATGGAACCTACCACGGAGGACTCACAAATTTTGAAAAAATCAGTAAATGAGTTATCCTTGGTGGTTTTAAATATGAAATTGGAGACTTGGGAAAATGGTTCTGCCAAGATGGTTCTAAATATGGAACCTACCTTGGAGACTCACAAGTTTTGAAAAAAATCAGTGAATGAGTTATCGGTGGTGGTTTTAAATATGAAACCTACCTCGGAGACCTCACAAATTTCGCGCCGCCCCGACCTGTCGTCTCGTTCTGAGCATTGCGCGCTAAGACCGGGCCTCGTGTCCGTTTGCCCCGCCCTCGCGCGATCGCCCGGACTCGTCGTCGTTGCGCAATGCGCGCACTTGGCTAGCGGTGTCCCGACAACCCGGGCCTGGTGGTTCCGTTTGCGTGGCGACGCCACGGAATTTCGTTGCGTTTTTGCCCTGGCGACGCCCCCCGACCCTCGTCGTTCTTTCTGTGCGCTGCGACGTACCCGCCTGGGAACTAGAGTGGTCGCTTCTCTTGCGCATGTGCGAAACCGCCGCGGAATTCGTCTAGGTTTTCCGCTACGCGCGAGAGCTGCCGTCGCGAGAAACTAGTACTTCGCTCTTACTGCGCGCACCGACAGCCTCGCCTCCGTGCGTAGTTTCTGCGATGCCGCAGCAAAGGGAAACTGCAGTGTGTTTGCGCCATGCGCGAACGCCGGACTCGGTCGCGTTTTGCCATGGCGAAACGACTCGAAACTGTCGTTGGTTTGGCAGCGCGAAGACAAGGGAATCGTGGTCCCGTGTGCCATGCGCCAGACGACAGAGAAAACTCGTCCTGGTTTTTGCTATGCGTGGAACGACGAATGTCGTTGTTCTGCCGCATGTCGCGAACGAACCGGCTGATGGTCCGTTGGCATCGCGCGACGACCAGGATAGATAGTATTTGAGAGCGAACGGACCGAAAATCGTTCGGTTCGTTTTGCGCATGCGGCGAACGCCGGGAATCGTGGTCTGTTTGCGCATGCGGAACAGGACAGGATCCCGTCTGCGTTTTGCACTGCGCGGGGGAAAAAAACGAAACCCGACTGTCGTGTTCTGCCGCATGCCGTGAACGACCGGGACTCGTGGTCGTTTGCGCATGCGCGAACGACCCGGAACTGTTGGTTTTGCCTGCGCGCGACCGAACTCGTCCGTACGTTTGCGCATGGCGCGAACGACGGGACTCGTGGTCAGTTTTGCCGTGCGCGAAGAGCGGAATCGCCTGCGTTTGCGCATGCGCGAAGACCCACGGAATCGTCTGCGTTTTTGCCACTGGCGGAAACGACCCCGAAACGTCGTTCGTTTCGCGCATAGCGCGAAGGACAAGGGAATCGTGGTCGTTTGCGCATGCGGAACGACGCCCGGAACTCGCCTGCGTTTTGGCAATGCGGAACGACCGAACCCTCGTCGTTGTTCTTGGCCTGCGCGAACGACTGGTCGGGAACGTCGTGGTCCCGTTTGCGCATGCGCGAACGACCGAACATCGTCCTGCGGTTTTTGCCATGCGCGAAGACCCGAACTGTCGTTCGTTTCTGCGATGCGGAACGAAGCCGGGAACTCGTCTTGTTTTTGCAATGCGCGAAGGACCCGATCGTCGTTCGGTGTTCTGCGCATGCGCGAACGACGCGCCGGGAAACTCGTGGGTCGTTTGCGGATGCGCGACGACCGGAATGCCTGCGTTTTGCACATGAGCGACTGACCCGAATCGTCGTTTGCGCTGCGCGAATGGACCCGGGAACTGTGGTCGTTTGCGCATGCCCGCCGAACGATCCCGGAAGTCGTCTTGCGTTTTGCGCATGCGCGAACGACCCTGTAACTTTCGTGTTCGTTTGCGCATGCGCGAACGACCGGGGAACTCGTGGTCGTTTGCGCATGCGCGAACGACCGGACTCGTCTGCGTTTTGCACTGCGTGAAGACGAACTCGTCGTTCGTTTTGCGCATGTCGCCGAACGACCGGGACTGTGGGTATTCGTTGCGCATGCGGAATGACCCGGCTCGTCCTGGCGTTTTGCACATCGGAAGACCCCGAGTGTCGTTCGGAAAGAAACAATCATAGCCGCATGGCAACGCAACGACAGGGACTCTCGTGGTCGTCTTATTGCGATGCGCCGGACCGAGTCGTCCGGAACTCCGTACACCTGCATTTTGCCATGCGCGAACGACCCGAAATCGTCGTTCGTTTGGATGGCGAACGACCCGGACTCTTGTCGTTTTGCGGCATGCGGAACGACCGTATCGTCTGCGTTTTGCAATGCGGAAACGACCCCGAACTCGTCGTTCGTTCTGCGCATTTGCGCGACGATCCGGGACTCCGGGTCCGTTTGCGATCGCGCGAAGACCCCGGAATCGTCCTGCGTTTTGCACATGCGCGAACGACCAAGAACTGTACAGATTCAGTACTTCTCTCTGCGCATCGCCCGACGGACCGGGATTCGTTGCGTTTGCCAAATGCGGAACGCGCAGCACACCAGATCGTCGCTTGTAATCTGAACTCGCATGCGCTGAATACCGACAAGGGGAATTCGTGGTCCGTTTGCGCATATCCGGCGCGACGACGTCGGAATCGTTTGCGTTTTTGCACATGCGCGAACGACTACCGAACTCGTCGTTGTCTCAATTCTGCGCATACGCTCAGGCGCGAATGACCGGGATCCGTGTCTTTGCGCATGCGGAGACCCCGAAGTGTACTGCGTTTTTGCACACATGACTCGCAGAACACAGAATACTCTCTGTATACTTCGTTCTTGCGTTCTTGCGAGCAGCGCGCGATGCCCCGGGAACTCGTGGTCGTTTGCGCATGCGCGACGACCCGGAATCGTCCTGCGTTTTGCATGGTGAGCGCACTGTGTTCCGTTTGCGCATGCGCGAACGAACAGGGACTCGTGTACGTTTGCGCTAGCGCGCGCACGACGCATACCGCACGAATACGTCCGTGTGATTTTGCACAATGGGGAGACGCTTCCGAAGTCGTCGTTCGCGTCTGCGCTGGCAGCCAGCCCGGGACTCGTGTCGTTTGCGCATCGTTCGCGCGACGCCACCGCACTCGTAGCCTGATTTTGAAGCTGCGGCGGAAGACCCCGAATCGTGCGAATTACGTTCTGCGATCTCTGCAGTCATCAGCGGGATACGTGACCCGGGAACTGCTACATGTCGTTTGGCGCTGGCGAACGAGACCGAACTGTCTGCGTTTTTGCACATGCGCGAACGACCGCCGAATCGTGTTCGTTCTGCGCATGCGCGAATGACCGGGAACTCGTGGTTCCGTTTGCCGCATGCGTGAGACTCGGATCGGTCATGGGTTTTGTCAACTGCGGAAGACCGGAACTCGTCGTTCGTTCGTCCGCATGCGTGCGCCGAAGAATCGTGGTCCGTTTGCGCATGCGCGAACGACCCCGGACTCGTCCTGCGTGTTTTGCACATGCGCGAAAAGACCAACACAAGAAAACACTTACGGTCGGTTAGTCCTCTCCGCTCGAACATGCGCGCGTAACAGAGTCGGAACTCGTGGTCGTTTGCGCATGCGCGACGACCGGAACTCGTCTGCGTTTTTGGCCTTTTCGCGAACGCCACACGAAATCGTCGTTCGTTCTGCGCATGTCCGGTGAACGCCGGGAACTCGTGATCCGCTAATTTCGCGACTAGGCGATTGATCTTCGGACTCTCGTCTCAGCGTTTCTTGCAGTGCTGGCCGACAAGCATCACGTACGCTGTGAACTCGTCGTTCGTTTTGAGCATGCGCCGATACGACCGATCGTCTGGTTTTGAATGCGCAACAGACAATGCTAACCTCCATTACCGAAAACTCGTGTTCCGTTTGCGCAATTAAGACGCGTGTTCGCGCGAGAGACACCGGGAACAACGATGGTCCCGTTTCTAGATGCCTGCGAGACAAGACCCTCGAAACTCTACGACCTGCGTTTCTGCTCACATGCGAGACGCTGATACCCCGACAACAAACACTCGTCTCCCTCTGCGAGAGACTGTGTTGTTTGGCATCGCGCGAAGACCACCGGAATTGTGGTCCGTTTGTGCGATGCGCTCGACGCGACACACCGGACTCGTCTGGTTTTGCATATGCGTGAAGGAGAACACCACCCTACTCTCCCCCCGAACACTGTCGTTTGTTTCTGCGCATGCGCGGAACGACCCCCGGATCGTGTCGTCTTGCGCATGCGCGCAACACCCGGAACTCGTCTGCGTTTTGCACATGCGCGAAGACCCCGAAACTCGTCGTTCGTTTGCGCATCTCGCGCGAAACGACCCCGGGAACTCGTGGTTGTTTGCGCATGCGCGAACGACCTTCACAGGCGGCTCGTCACGAAAACCAAAACTCTCACTCAGGGCTCGTCAACGACAACCAAAAGCAAGCCTTCCCCTGAAACTCGTCCTGCGTTTTGCACTGCCCCGGCTCGGCGTCGCGCGACCAACCCAACTCTCTCCCTCAGCGCTCCGTGAAACTCGTCGTTCGTTTGCGCCTGCGCCGAACGACCCGGATCCGTGGTCCGTTTGCGCATGGCGACACGACCGGAACTCGTTTCTGGTTTTTGCCCATGGCTGCGAACGCCCGACCTCGTTCGTACGTCTGCGCATGCGCGAACGACCCCGGGACTTCGTGGTCCGTTTGCGCATGCGCGAACGACCCCGGAACTGTGCTGCGTTTCTTGTATTACGATAAACAGCGCGAAACGCTTCCCCCCGCGAATGGGTCTGCGCTTTTGCCACATGCGGAACGACCCAGAACTCGTCGTTTTTGCGCAGCGCGACGACCAGGGACTTCGTGGTCGTTTGCGCATGCGTGAACGAGCCCCGGAACGCGTACCTGCTTTTGCACATGGCGACGACCCGCAACGTGTTCGGTTCTGGCATCGCGACACCGGGAGATCTCAGATTGGTCGTTCTGCGGCATGCGCGCACGCCCGGAACTCGGTCTGGTTGCCATGCGGACGACGAAACTCGTCGTTCGTTCTGCGCATGCGGAAGACCCCGGGAATCGGGTCGTTTGCACGCATAGCGCGAACGACCCAGGAACTCCGTCTGAGTTTTGCCCATGCGTCGACGTCCCCGAAACTCGTCGTTCGTTTGCTCATGGGCGAACGAAAGGAAACTCGTGGTCCGTTTTGCCCCGCCCATGCGCGAACGACCACACACACCGGACTCGTCTGCGTTTGCAATGCGCGAACGACCCCGATCGTGTTCGTTCTGCGCATGCCGCAACGACACGGGAACCGTCGTGGTCGTTTGGCATGCGGACGACCCGGACTTCGTCTGCGTTTTGCCACATGCCCGAACGAGCGAATGGTCGTTCGTTCCCTGCGCAGCGCGAAGACCCCGGAACTGTCCTGGTTTTTGGCGCATGCGCGAACGCCCCGGAACCGGTCTGCGTTTTGCCTGCGCGAGACTCCGAAACTCGTCGTTCGTAATCTGCGAACATAACGCGCAAGGCAAGACCAAGGGAACGTGGTCGTTTGCGCATTCGCGCTCGAAGAACGACCTCAGCCCGGAACTTCGTCCTGGCGGTTTTTGCACATGCGCGAACGAGACGTACGTAACTCGTCTAGCGAACATATCTGAGCGAACGCCAAGGGAATCGTGGTTGTTTGCGCATGCGCGAACGACGGAACTCGTTCCTGCGTTTCTGGCATCGGCGCGGACACGGACCCGACAGGACTGTCCAAGCGTTTTACTCTCACATGGGACCCTCAGCGCACGTCCCGGTCGAAACACCGCCTCGTTGAGTATTGCGCATACAAACTGTCTGCGCAACGACATCAAGAGAGCTCGGCTGCTCCGGTTTTTGCGGCGACAAATCGCAAAACTCCACCTGCACGACCCCATCGACACTCGTCCGCCTGCGTTTTGCATGCGCGCAAGACCCCCAACGCTCGTCCCGACAACCAAAATCTCCACCATGATCGTGTTGTTCTTTTGCGCTGCGCGACGACCGGGAATCGTGTCCGTCTTTGCGCATCAGGCCGAAGACCCGGAGCTCGTCTGCGTTTTTGCAACATGGCGCGACGAACCCGCACAGATCGTCGTTCGTTCTGCGGTGCGGACGACCAGGGACTCGTGGTGCGTTTGCGCAACTGCGTGCAAACGAACACGCTCTCCGGCAACTCGTGCATGCGCTTCCTTGGTCCACATGCGCGAACGACCCCCGAAATCCGTCGGTTCGTTTGGCGTGCGCGAGACCCGCAAGGAACTCGTGGTGCGTTCGTTTGCGCATGCGCGAAACAAGAACCGGAATCTGTCTCTCCGCGTTAGACATGCGCGACGACCCCGAGACTCGTGTTGTTCCTGCGCGTGCGCGAACGCCCAGAACGTGGTGCGTTTGCGCATGCGCGAAGACCCGAACTCGTCGTTCGTTCTGCGCGTGCGCGAACGACACTTGGAACTCGTGGTGCGTTGCGCATGCGGAAGACCCGGAACTGTGCTGCGTTTCTGCAACATTTGCGGAACGACCCGAAATCGTCGTCGTTCTGCCGCGTGCGGGAACGACAGGATTCAAGTGGGGCGTTTTTGCGCATGCGGACGCACTCGTCCCGTGACTCGTACTGCGCTTTTGAGCAATGGCGCGAACGAACAAGCAACTCCGCAGCAAACTGTCGTTCCTCGTTTGCGCATTGCGCGAGCGACCGGGATCGTGTGCGTTTGCGATGCGCGACGACGAACTCGTTCTGCGTTTTTGCACATGCGCGAACGACCCGAACTCGTTCGTTAGTTCTGCGCGTGCGCGAACCGACCCGGTCGTGTGCGTTGCGCATGCGGACGACCCGGAACTCGTGCTTGCGTTTTGCATGCGCGAACGACGAAATCGTCGTTCGTTCTGCGCGTGCGCGAAGACAGGGAATCCCCGTGGTGCGTTTGCCGCATGCGCGAACGACCGAACTCGTCTGGCGTTTTGCCGCCATGCGCGAACGACGGACTCGTCAGCCTGCGTTTTCAATGCTCGACGCGACCCCCCGAAACCTCGTCGTTCGTTCTGCCGATGCGCGAACGACCGGGAACTCGTGGGTCGTTTGCGCATGCGGAACGACCCCCGGAACTCGTCTGCGTTTTGCCATCGCGAACGACCCCCGAAATGTCGTTCGTTTGCGCATTTGGCGACGACAAGGGAATCGTGGTCGTTGGCATGCGCGAACGACCCCGGAACTGTCTCGTTTTGCATGCGCGACGACCCGGAATCGTCTTACTGCGTTTTTGACACATGCGCGAACGACCCGAATCGTCGTTGTTTGCGATGGCGCGAACGCCAGGGAACTCGTGGTCGTTTGCGCATGCGCGAAGACCCCCTGAACTCGTCCTGCGTTTTGCCATGCGCGAACGCCGAACGTGTTGTTTGCGATGCCGCCGCAGAAAGACCCGGGAATCGTGGTCGTTTTGCGCATGCGCGAACGAACCCAGGAGGTTTCGTCCTGGTTTTTTGCACCCATGCCGGCGCGGAATGACCATCGAACTCGCGTCCCGTTGTTTTGCGCGTGCGCGAACGATGTACACGGGACTGTGATGCGTTTGCGCATGCGTGACGACCGGAACTCGTGCTGCGTTTTGGCCTGCGCGAACGACCCCGAAACTCGTCGTTCGTTTGCGCGTGGGCGCGAACGAGACGGAATCGTGGTGCGTTTGCGCATGCGCGAACGACCCCGGAACTGTCCTGCGTTTTGAACTGCGCGAACGACGTCCCGAAATTCGTCGTTCGTTTCGCGCGTGCGCGACGCACCAGGGCACTCAGTGGGTGGTTTGGCATGCGCGAACGACCCGGACTCGTCCTGCGTTTTGCGCATTGCGCGAACGACCCCGAAACTGTTCGTTCGTTCTGCGCGGTGGGCGACGAAGGGAATCGGTGCGTTTGCCATGCGCCGAACGGACCGGATCGTGTTGCGTTTTGCAATGCGCGAACGACCCGAAACTTGTCGTTCGTACTGGCGCGTGCGCGAAGAACCACGGAACTCGTGGGGCGTTTTGCGCATGCGCGAACGACCCCGGGAACTGTCTGCGTTTTGCCCCAATGCGCGAACGACCCCGAAACTCGGTCGTTCCGTTCTGCGATGCGGAAGACCAGGGAATCGTGGTGCGTTTGCGCATGCGCAGGACCGGAACTCTGTCTGTTTTGCACATGCGGAACGGTCACCCTCCGAACTCTCGTTCGTTTGCGCGTGCCGAAGACCCCGGAATTCGTGGTGCGTTTGCGCATGCGCGAACGACAGCGGGAATCGTGCTGCGTTTACACAGCGCGAGAACCCCGAACCTCGTGTTCGTTCTGGCGCGTGCGCGAACGACAGGGAACATCGTGTGCGTTTTGCGACTGCTGCGAACGAGACCCCGGACTCTCTGCGTTTTGCACATGGCGAACGAACCTCAAAACTCGTCGTTCGTTTTGCGCGTGCGGACGACCACCGGGTAATCGTGGTGCGGTTTGCGGGCATTTGCCGCGAAGACCCCGAAACTCGTCCTGTCGTTTTGCAATGGCGAAGACCCGAAATCGCTTTCCGTGCTGGGTGGCAGAACGTACACCGGAACTCGTGGGGCGTTTTGCGCAGCGGAACGACCCCGAACTCCGTTGCGTTTTTTGCCATGCGCGAACGTAGTCCGCACTCCCGTGTTCGTTCTGCCGCATGCGCGAAACCGCCCCGGGAACTCGTGTGCGGTTTGCGCTGCGAGAAGACCCGGAATCATCTGCGTTTGCACATGCGCGGGGGGTGGACGACCCCCCGAACTCGTCGTTCGTTTGCGGTAGCGCGAGACCCCGGGACATCTGGTTGCGTTTGGCATGCGCGAACGACCCGGATCGTTGTGCCGTTTTGCACTATGCGCGAACGGATCCCCCGACTCGTCGTCGTTTCTGCGCGGTGCGCGGAACGACAGGACTCGTGGTGCGTTTGCGATGGCGCAGACCCGACCTCGTCTGCGTTTTTGCGCATGCCGCGACGACCCGGAACTGTCTGCGTTTTGCACATGCGCGGACGCCGAATCGTCGTTGTTCTGCGCTGAGGCGCGAACGACAACGGGAACTCGTGGTCGTTATGGCGCATGCGCGAACTGCCCGGACTCGTCTGCGTTTGACATGCGCGAACGAGACTCCGAACTCGGTCGTTGCGTTCTGCGATGCAGGAACGACCAAGGGAATCGTGGTCCCGTTTTGCGCATCGCGGCCGAACGACCCGACTGACTGCGTTTTGCATCTGCGCGAACGACCCGGAACTTGTCTGCCGTTTTGCACATGCGCGACGACCCGAATCGTGGTTCGTTTGCGCATGCGCGAACGACAAGGGAAATCGTGGTCGTTTGCGCATGCGCGAACGACCCGGAACTCGTCCGCTTTTGCCCCACATGCGCGACCGACCGAAAATCGTCGTTCGTTCGCGCATTGCCCTGAACGACCGGGATCGTGTCGTTTGGCGCTTGCGCGACCTGGCCCGGAGCGTCGTCCTTGGTTTTGCCATGCGCGAATGACCCGAAACTCGTCGTTCGTTCTGCGCGTGCGCGAACGAGACACGGGAACTCGTGATGGTTTTTGCGCATGCGTGAAGACCCCCGGACTCGTGTGCGTTTTGCACATGCCGAATGCCCGAAATCGTCGTTCGTTCTGCGCGTGCGCCGGACGACCACGGGAACTCGTGGTGCGTTTGGCTGGCGAACCGACTCACCGGACCTCGTCTGCGTTTTGAATGCGGAATAAGTGACGAGAAATTCCGTCGTTAGTTTGCGCGTGGCGAAGCGACGAGGGAATAGTGTGCGTTTGCGCATACGGACGACGCACGGAACTCGTCCGCCGTTTTGCATGGCGATACGACGACTCGTCGTTCGTTCTGTGCATGCGAGACGACCCGGGAATCGTGGTCGTTTGGATGTCCGGCGAACGACGCGGGAACTCGTCTGGTTTTTCCCGATGGCGCCGACCGACCCCGATCGTCTGCGCTTTTGCATCATGGCGACGTGACCTCCGATGTTCGTTCGTTCTGCGATCAGCCTGGGCGGAACGGCCAGGCACTCTCACGTGTTCAGTGCTCCTCCCCTCATCACGCGGAAATCCCAAGCCGCGACTACCTATGCCCCGTTCCGTCGTCTCCCTCTGCCCCGCCTCTCACAGAATATCCCAGACTGCTCTTCCGGTCGCATGCTGACGTCTCGACACCGGCCTAACTCACTACACCTGTTCAAGGCTCGTCCCGCCCGACCGACGCACCGCGCCGACAACCAAAACTCTCCCTTCAGCGGCTCGTCCGATAACCAAAACTCTCTCCCTCAGCGCTCGTCCGAACACAAAACTCTCTCCCTAGCGCTCGTCCCGACAAACCAAAACACTCTCTCATCCCCCCAACCAAATCCTTACGCGCTGTCCGCAACAAACCTTCCCTCAACGCCGTTCGACAACAACTTCTCTTCCTCAGCGCTCGTCCGACAATACCAAAACTCTCCCGTCAGCGCTGTCCCGCACACAAAACTTCCCCTCAGCGCTCGTCCCGACAACCAAACTCTCCCTCAGCCGCTCGTCCGACAACCAAAACTCTCCCTCAGCGTCGTACCCGACAACCAAAACTTCCCTCATCAAGCGCATCGTCCCGAACAACCAAAACTTCTCCCTCAGCGGCTCGTCCCGACAACCAAAAACTTCTCCCCTCAGCCGGCGTCGTCCCGACACCCCAAAACTCTCTCCCCTCAACGCTCGTCCCGACAACCAAAACTTCTCCTCAGCGCTCGTCCCAACACAAACACTCATCCCCCGCTCAGCCCTCGCCAACACAAAAACTCTCTCCTCAGCGTCGTCCACGCCAACCAACAAAACTCCTCTACCTCACGCCGTTCGACACAAATCTCTGCGCTTCTCCGACAACCAAAACACTCTCCCTCAGCGCTGTCCCGAAACCAAACTCTCCCTCACGCGCTCGTCGCGACAACTCAAAACTCCCCCTCAGCGCTCGTACCCGGACAACCAAAACTCTCCCCCTCAGCGCTCGTCCGCACAACCAAAACTCTCCCACCGCAGGTGCGTCCATATTTAACTGTCAAAACTCTCCCCTCTCAGTTACCACTCAGCGACCTTTAATTTTTCAACAAATTGTGAGGTCTCCCCCGATCGCTAGGTTCTACGAACACCAGGATAACTCATTTACCCTGATTCAAATTTGCTCGTCTCACAGCAGAGCTCTCCTTAGCGCTCGTCGCAACCAACTCTCCCGAGTTCTCAGCGCTAGTTACACCAAGGACAACTTATTACAGATTTTCAAAATCCCTGCGTCCCGATCCGACAATCTCATTTCTACCACCAGACCATTTTGACTCGTCTCACACAATTTCCGTGCAGTCTCCCGAGAGTCCAATACTCTCCTAGACCTCGAACAAACTCCCAGTCCTCGCGAAACGATAACTCTTCCTCAGCGCTCGTCCGCAACCAAAAACTTCTTCCTCAAGGCTCGTCCAAACCAAACTCTCCTCAGCGCCGTCCAGACAACCAAACTTCCCTCAGCGCTCTCCCGAAACCAAAACTCTCTCACCTCAGGCTCGACGACAACCAAACTCTCCCCTCAGAGCTCGTCCCGACAACCAAAACTCTCCCTCGCGCTGTGCCCGGCATCGCCCCCAACAAGCTCTAGCTCAGGTCTCGAGGTTGTGGTTCATATTTAGACCCTCTTGGCAGAACCCTTTTTCGAGTCTCCAAGGTAGTTATTTAAAACCACCAAGGCAATTCTTTTACTGATTTTCAAATTTGTGAGGTCTCCGACGTAAGTTTCATTTAAAACCACCAAGGATAACTCATTTACTGATTTTTTCAAAATTTGTGAGTCTCCGAGGTAGGTTTCATATTTAAAACCACCACGATAACTCATTTAGTGATTTTCAAAAATTTGTGAGTCTTCCAAGGTAGGTTCCATATTTAGAACCATCTTGGCAGACCATTTTCCCAAGTCTCCAAGTAGTTATTTAAACCACCCAGGCAGAACTCATTTACTGATTTTGTTCAAATTTGTGAGGTCTCCGAGGTAGGTTTCATATTTAAACCACCAAGGATAACTCATTTCCTGATTTCTTCAAAATTTGTGAGTCTCCAGGTAGTTCCATATTTAGAACCATCTTGGCAGAACCCTTTTCCCGAGTCTCCAAAGTAGTTATTTAACCACCCAAGGCAGAACTCATTTAATGATTTTTTCAAAATTTGTGAGGTCTCCGAGGTAGGTTTCATATTTAAAACCACCAAGGATAACTCATTTCTGATTTTTTCAAAATTTCTGAGTCTCCGAGGTAGTTCCATATTTAGAACATCTTGGCAGAACCCTTTTCCGCGTCTCCAACGTAGTTATTTAAACCACCAAGGCAGAACTCATTTACTGATTTTTTCAAAATTTGTACGTCTCCGAGTAGGTTTCATATTTAAAACACAAGGATAACTCTTTACTGATTTTTTCAAATTTGTGAGTCTCCGAGGTAGGTTCCATATTTAGAACCATCTTGGCAGAACCTTTTCCGAGTCTCCAAGGTAGTTATTTAAACAAGGCAGAACTTATTTCGTTTTTCAAATTGTGAGGTTCCGAGTAAGTTTCATTTAAACACAAGGATATCATTTATGATTTTTTCAAAATTTGTGAGGTCTCCGAGGTAGGTTTCATATTTAACCACCAACCGTAACTCATTTACTGATTTTTTCAAAATTTGTGAGTTCTCCAAGGTGTTCCATATTTAGAACCATCTGGCAGAACCATTTTCCCAAGTCTCCAAAGTAGTTATTTAAACCACCAGGCAGAACTCATTTACTGATTTTTGTTCAAAATTTTGAGGTCTTCGAGGTAGGTTTCATATTTAAAACCACCAAGGATAACTCATTTCCTGATTTCTTCAAAATTTGTGAGTCTCCGAGGTAGGTTCATATTTAGAACCATCTTGGCAAACCTTTTCCCGAGTCTCCAAGGTAGTTATTTAAACCACCAGGGCAGAACTCATTTACATGATTTTTTCAAAATTTGTGAGTTTTCGTGGTGGTTTCATATTTAAAACCACCAAGGATAACTCATTTACTGATTTTTTTCAAATTTTGAGTCTCGAGGTAGGTTCCATATTTTAGAACCATCTTGGAGAACCTTTTCCGAGTCTCCAACGTAGTTATTTAAACCACCAAGGGAACTATTTTACTGATTTTTTCAAATTTGTGAGGTCTCCGAGGTAGGTTTCATATTTAAAACCACCAAGGATAACTCATTTACTGATTTTTTCAAAATTTGTGAGTCTCCGAGGTAGGTTCCATATTTAGAACCATCTTGGCAGAACCCTTTTCCCGAGTCTCCAAGGTAGTATTTAAACCACCAAGGAGAACTCATTTACTGATTTTTTCAAAATTTGTGAGGTCTCCGAGGTAGGTTTCATATTTAAACCACCAAGGATAACATCATTTACTGATTTTTTCAAATTTTGAGTCTCCCGAGTAGGTTCATATTTAGAACCATCTTGGCAGAACCCTTTTCCCGAGTCTCCAAGGTAGTATTTAAACCACCAAGGAACTCATTTACTGATTTTTCTTCAAATTTGTGAGGTCTCCGAGGTAGTGGTTTCAATATTTAAAACCACCAAGATACTCATTTACTGATTTTTTCAAATTTGTGAGGTCTCCGAGTAGGTTTCATTTTAAAACCAAGTACATTACTGATTTTTTCAAAATTTGTGAGTCCTCAGGTAGGTTCCATATTAGAACCATCTTGGCAGAACCATTTTCCAAGTCTCCAAAGTAGTTATTTAAACCACCAAGGCAGAACTATTTACTGATTTTTTCAAAATTTTGTGAGGTCTCCGAGGTAGTTTTCATTATAAACCACCAAGGATAACTCATTTCTGTTTTTTTCAAAATTTGTGAGTCTCCGAGGTAGGTTCCATTTTAGAACCATCTTGCAGAACCCTTTTCCCGAGTCTCAGGTAGTTATTTAAACCACCAAAGGAGAACTCATTTACTGATTTTTTTCAAAATTTTGAGGTCTCCGAGGTAGGTTTCATATTTAAAACCACCAAGGATAACTCATTTACTGATTTTTTCCAAATTTCTGAGTCTCCGAGGTAGGTTCCTATTTTAGAACCATCTTGGCAAGAACCCTTTTCCGAGTCTCCAACGTAGTTATTTAAACCACCAGGCAGAACTTTTACTGATTTTTTCAATTTGTGAGGTTCCGAGTAGGTTTCATATTTAAAACCACCAAGGATAACTCGTTTACTGATTTTTTCAAATTGTGAGTCTCCGAGGTAGTTCCATATTTAGAACCATCTTGCAGAACCCTTTTCCCGAGTCTCCAAGTAGTTATTTAAACCACCAAGGCAGAACTTATTTATGTTTTTTCAAATTGTGAGTCTCCAGAGGTAGGTTTCATTTTAAAAAACCACCAAGGAGAACTCATTTACTGATTTTTCAAAATTTGTGAGTGTCTCGAGTAGGTTTCATATTTAAACCACCAAGGATAACTGCAGTCTTACTGATTTTTTCAAAATTTGTGAGGTCTCGAGGTTGGTTTCATATTTAAACCACCAACGATAACTCATTTACTGATTTTTTCAAATTTGTGAGTCTCCTGAGGTAGGTTCCATATTTAGAACCTATCTTGGAGAACCCTTTTCCCGAGTCTCCAAGGTAGTTATTTAAACCACCAAGGCTGAACTCATTTACTGATTTTCAAAATTTTGAGGTCTCCGAGGTAGGTTTATATTTAAAACACCAGGATAACTCATTTACTGATTTTTTCAAATTGTGAGTCTCCGAGTAGGTTCCATATTTGAACATCTTGGCAGAACCCTTTTCCCGAGTCTCCAATGTTATTTAAACCACCAGGCGAACTCATTTACTGATTTTTTCAAAATTTGTGAGGTCTCGAGGTAGGGTTTCATATTAAAACCACCAAGATAACTTCTTTCTGATTTTTTCAAAATTTGTGGTCTCCGAGGTAGTCCTATTAGAACCATCTTGAGCAAACCTTTCCGAGATCTTCCAACGTAGTTATTTAAAACCACCAAGCGAGAACTCATTTACAGTTTTTTCCAAATTTGTGAGGTCTCCGAGGTAGGTTTCATATTTAGAAACCACCAAAGCGACAGCAACTCATTTACTGATTTTTTTCAAAATTTGTGAGGTCTCCGAAGGTAAGTTTTCATATTAAACCACCAAGGATAACTCATTTCCTGATTTTTTTCAAATTTGTGAGTCTCCAGGTTGGTTTCATATTTAAAACACCAGATAACTCTTTACTGATTTTTTTCAAAATTTGTGAGTCTCTGAGGTAGGTTCCATATTTAGAACCATCTTGGCAGAACCTTTTTCCCGAGTCTCCAAGGAGTTATTTAAACCACCAAGGCAGAACTCATTTACTGATTTTTTCAAAATTTGTGAGGTCTCCGAGGTAGGTTTCATATTTAAAACCACAAGGATAACTCATTTACTGATTTTTTTCAAAATTTGTGAGTCTCCGAGGTAGTTTCCGATATTTAAACATCTTGGCAGAACCCTTTTCCGAGTCTCAAAGTAGTTATTTTAACCACCAAGGCAGAACTTTTTAATGATTTTTTCAAAATTTGTGAGGTCTCCGAGGTAGGTTTCATATTTAAAACCACCAAGGATAAACTCATTACTGATTTTTTCAAATTTCTGATCTCCGAGGTAGGTTCCATATTTAGAACCATCTTGCAGACCCTTTTCCCGAGTCTCCAAGCGTAGTTATTTAAACCACCAAGGCAAACTCATTTACTGATTTTTTCAAATTTGTGAGGTCTCCGAGTAGGTTTCATATTTAAACACACCAAGGATATCGTTATACTGATTTTTTCAAATTGGTGAGTCTCGAGGTAGTTTCATATTTAAAACCACGCAAGGAAACTCATTTACTGATTTTTCA
>JAXMNL010000967.1:279-26939 GCA_035128595.1 Eptatretus atami
TCGCAACCGAACAGCTACGCGTTTACATCTCTAAACCTAGGCACAGTTTATTTACTTTCAGTCGTATGCAGCAATGGCGTGGCCGTGTTCAGGTAATGATACAATCAGGGATTGCAGTCTTCTCGATTCAAAACAAACGTACCAAACTTATGCACCGGTATAACAGCAGAAACTAAGCCCAATGCATACTATGCTCGGAACGTGACTACTTGTCTGTCGCATCCGAGAACCAAGAAAGCTACAACGTCTATAAGTATTCAGTAAATGTTACAGTTATACCTTACCCCACAGTTGTACTTACGGGGACTCGGCGCCGCGGCGCCAGCAATCGTGCAGTCGAAAGAAAGGGAAAGAACAAGCGGACGAGGGGGCAAAAGAAAGGGAGGCCGAAAAAAGACGCCCACTCATAAGGCCCGTAATGGTGGTTCAGACTGGGACCTTTGAGGTCTGGTATGTTATGGCGTGGGACTTGGCGCAGACCAAACGAGTCCACGAGACCGGTTGCAGGTTACCTGCCACCCTTCGTGAGTGTCTTGCGCGGTGGTTGGGGCGACCCGCGACGTCCCGTCCCCACACGCCACTCGCGTATAGAGCCGTGTCGAGCTCGAGGCCTTCCGTGTGGCCTAGGCGAGCTCTCTTCCGGCTCTCTCCACACGAACGCGCCAGATTGGGCGATCCCGGCGTATCTGCCTCCTTCCCCACGGCGCAGACTGGTTAGCCGCCGTCGAGCTCGGGCCTTGCCAAAGCCGGATTGCCGCGGTGATTCTGGTCTCAGCTTCGGGACATGGGACCTGATATGATTGAACGGACATGGGGGGCTGGGGGTGCGTCCACTGCGTAAGCATTCTCAGGTGCAGAAGTGGTCACCGGGGGTCAAGGGGGTCAAGGTCACCGGGTACTTATAAACTTTCCAATTTCATCGGATCGAGACTGTGTGGGGACCAATCGCCAAGTTCGACAGTATAACACAATACTGAAGCTATGCAACAGAGAGGTCTTTTTTGATTTTGACAGACATTCACTTTCCGGACTTCCGTTTGTTTTCGAGTTTATGACTCGTCTAAATTTGTAGTGTTAAGTTATGTGGTAAACGTCAATTTTTCATCGCGTTTTTGTTTGTCCTTCATAGCACGGCCCCCAAGCACATGGCGGTAATTTGAGTGTAGAGATGAGATTTAAAACCTTAGCATATGTGATCCTTGGGCAGCGGACTCACATTATAGTGTGTATTGGAAATCAAGGTCATGAATCCGTCGCTCGGAAAGGTCAAATGTGTCACGTGTGTGTCAACATGTCAGTTCCGAGGTGCCGGCCGCATCGTAGGTGGGTGAGATAACGTCAACACTTCTCTCAATTCATCGCCCGGCATGCCGGACGACGAAGCCAACGCGCCATCCCCATGAGTGCCATTCAACAAATGACCGTAACTGTACCCGCCCCATTTGGGTGCGGGTGAGGTTGGAGGTCACTTTGCTTATATTTACTCATGGAAACTCTTCTATCTTGTTGGAAAGTTTACTAGCTAATATTAATTAGGCAGCGGATCTATACTGTAGTATAGTATAGTATATATATATATATATATATAGGTATATATGTATAGCTATTCTATATATCATACGAGGGTGGCCCTGGGGGGAAATCCACCTGTTACCCTTACCCAGTGAAGCATTGTTCTTGAAACCTCTTTTTAAATATAGAACGTTTCTATTGTACCAGGAGTACTTACGTGCGAGATAATTAGAATTTGTCATGGTATCGGTGTATGTGCTCCGTCATTCTTCTGAGCAGTGTTTCCGCCATACCATGGCGGGGTGGCGGATGGGGAGCGAGGGCAGGAGGGGAAGGGAAATGGAGGGGACGTGCGCAGAACGATGTTATTCGGAGGGAGTAAAGGATGGCGCTAAAAGTAAGCTGGGTGGGTCGGCTACCCCTGGTATACTATATCATAGAATTATACTCAAGTCATAGGTTTAATATATATAGGTTACTTATACTAGTTATAGTATATATATACTATATAATATTATATATATAATATACCTATATTATTAGCAGTACACGGGATGGTGTGTATAGCAGTACAATCTATAGCGTGGTAAGCAGACGATCAAGACCGTTTTAACGACGGGGAATTGACCAACAAATACGCATGTTATGCAAAATCAAAGTGCTGGGGGTACTTTATGGAACGCCAAGACCTTCCGAAACATTTTGTCTGCATGTCTGCTAAGTGCCACAGCAATTTCAAGGGATCGTGTTTGACGGCGAGTCCGAGTTCATTTAGTGTGCAAGCTGTGGTATTATAACTAGACCTAGTGGATACCCGTGCACATTGCACGGTGATTTAGCAGCGTACAACATAGCTGGTAGAGACGACAGACCCTGATAACTGGTGTGAATGGAACAAAATTAATACGCATTGCAAAATTGCAAGTGCGTGCTATGCGAACGTTCCAAGACTTCCCAAACATTGTCTGTGCTATGCCCGCTAAGTTGCACAGCAACTTTCATAGGGGATCCGTGTGACGGCGAGCCGAGTTTTTAGGTGTGCAAGCTTGGTATTATAATAGAGATAATAATATATGTATCATGTAGAACAACCACAAAAGGGAAAACCAGAGGATGTCACTTTTTTATAAATTTCAGGGCTTTATTGCAGCCTGCAATAAGTTGGCAACATAAAGGTTTCCTCCACAATATTGATTTTTATAACAAAATAACCAGGTGTGTCACATAATTTATATGGTAGTAAAGTTTTAGCCGTGCAATGAAAAAAAACAAGTGTTGTCAAAGCTGAACAAGCTAAGAAACCCAGGAGTTGTCAGTACTTTACTCCTGCGTTATCTTCCCTTATCGATTTCATGTATACACTGTTCCAGGCATTAATATGTTCAGAGTTGAGACACTAAAAAGATGAAAGGTTGTAAAAGCTTTTCACCAGCATAAACTTCTGTGCTTGAGCACTTACAATAGCCTATTTGGCTTATATCATGGGCTCCAATAGTTGGTGCATTTATCGTGTTCAAGCCTGGTTCAAACCTTTATTGTTGACTTTTATGAGGACCCACGCGTCGTTGGCTTAGATTGGGCGGTTGTAGCGCATCTGCCGTACCCATCCGTGTGCCATTCGAATATTTCTGTACCCACCACCCAATCAACTGATGCTATGGTATATCGGTGCGAAATCACATAGGCTGACTTCGGCTATCCGGGGTGGAGTTGGCTATCTTGGTTATTCACTCCCGGTTTTCTCCCATCATATTAAGTTTAGTACCGGAGTAAGAAGAAGAAATGGCGAGTAATCCGTCGTCATATAAGCGAAGAATACCCTTGATTAGTGGCAATTGAACACCAATCAACAAAGTAAAAAAACATTATGACCGGGCCTTTTTAATGTTGAAAAAAAATAATCTGTGATCACCAAAGTCAATGTAATGTTATGCTAAATAACCAACAAGCAATGAATTTGCACAACATCCTGCGAGATTTAAAATTTGCCATCGGGCAATTATTAAACAAAGGAATAACCAGTGATGTCAGTTGTTGCAACATTGATCGTCCCTTTGCTCTTAAATTCAGAATAACACTAGAAGCTGGCAAATGCCTACATGCTTAAAATGAGTCGGCCAATGATCACTCTTTGCCTTTTATACTGCGACAAGAATAATCTAGTATGACAGTTGATGAAACAGTCCACCAAAGTCTTGAACTTTGTTCTTCATGTTTCTGGTCACAAATTGACTTATTCCGACAATCTCTTGTTTTCCCCTTGTGGGTCTTCATGTGTGTGTAGTTATACAGAGGTATAATATATTATATAGTATATTACTAGATATATTATATTATACATATAATATATATATGTGTATACATCTATATACAATATATAGTATACATTACATAATATAGCACACACATATATATACATATTAAACATATATATAATGATATATATAAACATAATTCATACTATATATATTATACAAATCATATATAGTATATATTATATAATATTATAATACACACACACACAACACATATATATAATGTGGTGTATATAATATATAGTATATGATATGGATGTACTACGATCATTTATATATATGTATGTTCCCGAAATACAGCCAAAACGGTACACGATAGCACAAAAATTTTAGGGCCACCTTACAAACCATTCACCTGCGGTAAGCAGTATCAAGTTTCGTTCAAATCAGGCAACGAAAATTTTTTTTTTAAATCAATTCCCGATTCAGTCAAGTTTTGCTAAGACGATCCATAAAGCGCAAGGACAAACCATGGAGAATGTGTTGATATACCTCGAGAAACCTGTTGGCCGAACGATGATTCCTGAGGAAAATGCTCAAATTTTCTTCAAGTTAAAGTTTGAGCACTAAATAATATTAAAATTTGTGTCTGTTTTTTCATCAACCGTTGTCACAACGGGAACCCAACGGGTTCACGGGTCGTCTCGTACCATATAAAGTATTTTCGTCGATTGGTAGGGGACGGGAGGGGGGACATGTCCCCCCCCCACTTTTTATCAAGGGGGGGCAACATATCGATTGTCCCCCCCCCCGGGAATGACTTCCAGAATTTATTCCAAAAAATATATTAAATCAACAGCTTGCCCCTCAAATAGTTTCCCTTCAGTCTCACACACGCTGTCCATCCTCTTCTTCCAATGCTTCGATGCACCCTCGAAGGCATCTCTTCTGGAATCTCCGGAGCTCCGTCATCACGCCCTTTTTTATGGCCTTCACATCAGGAAAATCGGGTCCCCTGATCACCCCCTTTGAGCTGCGGGATTCGAAAAAATCCACAACGGGCAAGTCTGGCGAATGACGGAGGTTGCTCCGGAGTTGGCACGTTCCTCTTCCACCAGAAGAAACTGTCGGTATGCAGGGCACCTCGTCTCCCACGGATTTGTGAGCAGGGCGTCGTTCATTGGTGGAGCACCATGGCGGTTTGTTCTCCCCACGATCCCTCCTTATGTCCCGGGACTGATACATGAGGGTGCCGGAGGATCTCAGTGTTGCATTATTGATTTGAGCCCTGTGCGGTAGAAACTTGAAGTGGACAATGCTCTTGATTGTCAAAAAACGCGATTTGAGCATTCACCTTGAACCTTCGACTTCGACATCACTGCTTTTTGGTCGTTGTGTGATGTCGGATTAACACTTGCATGAACTCTGCGGTTTTGTCTCAGGATCATATTTGAATATCCACGATTCATCTCCAGTAATCGACTCTCCGAGTAGGTCTGAGATCAGCCTCGGGCGCTCGATAATGTCTTTTGGACAGACAGTGACCTCTTTGGCTGTTTTCTGGTCCTCGGACAACAGCTTGGGACCATCTCGCGAAGATCGGAAGGTGTTTTGCCAAGCTTCAGCAAAACTTCAGATTGGCCTCGTTCACGACTCATAGTTGACAACTTCATACTAGACAACGTGTAAAAGGCATGACCTGTAAAAAAAATCACACAATGAGCACAGTCAACCATCACCAATTTGCTAAATATGCTGGAATGTTTGTTGAAAAACTTAGTGACGCACCCGTTCATTCAAGTTGTGTAAGTGAAGCACACAGCAGCTCAGTCCCGTACTTTTTAAGACGGACCTCGTATATATATATATATATTATATAATATATATATATATATATATATATATATATAACATATATATACTATAGATAACATTTAAATAACCTGCCAAATGCCATGAACTTATTCTGCCTCTTCCAGTACTCCAACATGAGCTGTAGGCATGCACCCTGATTGCTCCGCTCATAAAATATGTAGGCCAAAGCCCACCCAAGCTATCTTGTATTATCCTGCAAGTACTCACACAAAGCAACATTTTTAAGTGCGTAGCCACAAAACCAAGAGGTTAGGTGAGGAAGAAGGCAAGGCCACAGCCATATAAGCCTCGAAGGATCAGGACATAACTGGGCAAAAGGAAGCCGTCGAGAGAGGGTGTGGAGAACAACAGCAGAAGTTTGAAGGCAAGATTGAGGACAGACTTGGACAAACAATGGGTTTGGCGGAGAAATGGGAATGGGGCAGAGAGGATGCACAAAGATGGATAGATGGGATACAGAAGGAAACTCTCAGGAAGCAAACTGACAATTGGAAGTAAGTAATATTTGGGTGAGGTGTTGGGTAACGGCGTTAAAAATATTAGGTTTGGTTAAGGTGACGAATCTGAGATGGGTAGAAGAGCAGTCTTGATATTGCGAGGGAAAAAATAAGATTTGAAGAGAATGTGAAGTTGGTTCCACAGAGGGAAAAAGGAACAAAATAGGAGGGAGGGAGCAGTGATCGTGGATTCGGTATTTCACCAGAAGTTTTGATTAGTGGATGTGTGTGCCTTGCCAGATATCTGGGGGGGGGGGAACAAAAGCATTTGAAAAGAGCAGAGGTTGGTAAGACCAGAGAAAGGAAGCGATATAAGACAGAAACCAGCGACCTGTCTGCAGTGGGGAAGTGATAGGCCATAGACTCAGATAATCGTGGAGAGTACAATAATTTTGAAGGCCTTGGTTTCCACAGCATCGAGCTTAGCAAGATGTGAGGGCAGGGGAGTCAGCCCAGAGAAAGGGCAGAACTCCATCAAAGTGTGGAAGAGAAAGCCTTGTAGAGTGGATGGGAGATCAGGTTCTTGCCAAGGAATGACTTTGTATGATCTAGTGCCCATTCTAAGGGCGGCTGGCTGGTTGGATGCGTACGGCACAGAGGATTCTACTGAAATGTGGGGAGCGTGAAAATTTTGCCACCTCCTCTGCGAGTAAGGATCACAAGATCTAGGTTGGGCTTAGCGAGAAAGAGCTGTTAGTTGAGGAGAGTATGTCGTTCAGGCAGGCTGGGAGGGTTAGTCAAATGGTTCTTGAGAGAAATCGTTGTCTTGACTGGACGGGATAATATATCGGAAGAATCTGAAACGACCAATATCCACACGTTTCCTTCATCGAGTCCCATTTTGGGAGCGGCGAGTTGTGACCTCGTTTCTCGTGTGATTTTGTGATTAGATCTAAATTTAAACGGAGGGCAAGGTAATGAACTGAAACATAGAGATACCAGTAGATGAGCAGAGGGAAGACATTTCTCCTATAGCGTCATGCTCGGCTCTTGCTCCTGCTCTTCAGTAAATGGCATTCATGCAAACATTCGGGCTGTGGGGATGTCACGGAGTCAGCCATCAACCAGGAAACAAATTCACTTGACTAGCGGTCGCCCAATTTGTGCTGGAAAGCTGCTTGGCCACCGACCCCCGCTTAGTCTCTAGCACGCACTATCCTATTATCGACCGCTGCCCTGTCTGAGCTGAGACCGAGGCGAAGGAGTTTCGAGATTGCCGCTTCACGTGGCGCCTGTGAGAAAGAGTGAGAATCTATATCTCCGCCACCCTGGTGGATGTAGGTCTATCTTGTTGGAGTGGCTCAACTGGCCTTCAGCTGGAGCTCAAAGTGGCTATTTCCTAGCATCCAGAAGCCAACACTCGGAGCGCAGAAAGCTTGCTGCTGCCCCAGTAACATTTCCGCCTAGACTATAAGCTGTGGCTACCTCACTCTCTCTGAGGTCCTTCCCGTGCCTTTGTCCACGCTTGTTCTTATTCATTGGTATTTATGTGGGGGGCCCTGCGCCTATCTTCATGTGGTCGTTGCGGTCCACATACTTCTTGCAAGCAGCTGTCGTTCGCATGAGCTGACGAAGAACAAGACAAGAGCAACACGCTTACAGTCGTGCTCCTCCTTCTAACGTCCTTCTTCCTGGCATACGAATTCCTCCATTCAAGACCTACTTTGGTACTCTACTGCCTGCATCAAATAGCAACTCCCTTCTACGTCTATTGTTTCTAGACCTGCATCTGTAGATGACTGCAGAAAGTATCATTAAGTGGTATCAATTGTACCTTGTCTACATTATTAAATCATTATGCATATTAGCGTTGTGTTTGTTATTTTCGGGTGTGATGAGCAGGTCTGTGCGCCTCCGCTCAACTGTGGTTCACCGAAACCAGTGGCCGCACTCGCCTCTTCAGATCTCGGCGCCTAGGTATATTAGTGGTTGCTGACGCCCTGCTCAGCTAGTGCACGATTCGATGGATGTGCTGTTAGCTCTTGTGCACAACCTTATTATCTGTACAAGTCCTTGATGATTTGCTTTAACACTGTAATAAACAGTCGAGTCTTTGATGTTGTGATCCTTTGAAGTGCCCAACATACAATTTTCTCATTGAGCTTTTTTCGAGAGATCAGAATTGGAATATTGAATGCACATTCTCAAATTGACCAGTAATTTTCCACAGTCCCCGTGCATGATATTTGGTCGCCAATTTTCTTTCCTGTTAACTGAAGATTATTTTTCAAAATGGATTTTGGACGTTAGCTTGATGACATAATTACCTCTGTGACCGAAGCTGAAGGAGGTTATGTTTTCCACTGCTTTCTATCTGTTTGTTTGTGTGCAAGGATATTCCTCCAAAAAAGTTGTGCGTCCCAAATTCAGGATAAGTTGTAAGATGGGTTTTGGCAGTGGAGTGGAAAAATTCTCCCAGCATAAAAAATGTGTGAGAAGAAGAATGGAGTTCCAGCTTTGGTGTCACAATATCTGGTATCCGGATTCCGAGAAATTGATTATGTCACGTGTGTTCTTCTCTTCCCATTTGAATAGGACTTAAGACTAACATATTTATAGTTAGCCGGTATCATGGTGCATTCACAGAACACCCATTCAGGTTCCTTATTAGAATTTTAATTTATACATCCCATCACGAGAGAATTTACTGTGGTTATAGATAGCCCTATCTCACCCCTAGTGCTCTAACTGCTTATAATTTTTTACAAATGTTACCTGGCCGCCTATAGGCCTGCCCACTCTAATTTATTAGTCTATTGGTTTGTTCTTTTCTTTATTCACACCACCAACAACTACAACACGCCAAGCATCGTATTTCATCGCTCTACACTTCTCGCTCTCCATGCTTCCTCGACGCCTTTTATCGCAACACACCAATATTCCCGTGAGCCACGCAATTGTGGGAGCTGGTCGAGTTTCTCTCTGGCGCGCACTAAGCTTTCAACTCGGCCAGAATGAAAGATGGGTGGGCCTCCTTTGGCCAATTTCAAGGACGTTCATGCGCGACCATCAGTCTCGTGGCTTCTCGTTTCTCAGTTATGAGATTATGGGGTGTCGCACTCCTGTAGGCAATCCGAGGATTTGAGTGCCAGTACTATCATCACCAACAAGCTCGTAATAAGACAGTTCCTCCGCACTCAACTGTAGTGGTGGCAGGCTGTGATGCCGCCCACAGGTCCTATCCCGGTCCACCAAATTAAATGACTGCTGTCAACCACCTTCAGATTTGAGAACGGAGATGGCGAGACGTTTTTTTTTCGCTCCCCCCTTTCCCCTCCACACACCCCGAATATTAGGGCGAATATAATTGCAAACGGGATCACCAAGTGTGTCTTTCGCTATATCAAGATCACATCTCAACAAACAAGCAATACAAAGCACGTTAGCAGGAGTCGGTTCATGCACGAGGAGCTGTCGAGTCAAAATTGATACGTTAATCTCACTCGCGCTTCCGTGAACAATCAACATCCTGCTGCGGACACGAAAAAAGGAGCAACGAATGGCTTGGGTTGTACGTGGGCTCCAAAGCGCGGGATCCAGTTGTCGAAGTGCGCGAGCCAGTTATCACTAATGATCTCAGTGCGCATCTATCGCTTGGCCTGACCGGGTCCGGCGCGTGTGCTGCATTGCAGGATTGGAGTGCGTCTCCTGGCGCCTGGTTCTGCGAGGGCCCCCTTCCACGCACGACGGCTGGTACTGGTTAGGGTCAGACTCGTCACAGCTCTGAGAAAGACCCGAAACCCTCGAGTGTGGACAGGTCCCACCGAGGCAGGTTTCTAAATTCAAGAACCACATGGTATAACTCCCGAATTTAAATCTTGCGGTGTGGTCGAAAAAAAACTCGAACACTCACTGGAACATTCAAGTGAAAATGTCACTTTCGGAGTAGCACTTACGTGTAGTTGCTCTGTGGTGCATCTTTGATTAAGTAGTTGAAGGAAGATAGTTTCTCGACAATGTATTTAGCCGTGGCTAAATAAATAAACATAATCGAGTTTTTGGTCTGCCTCTTTGGCTCTCTCCAACCAATTGGTTCCCTACCCATTTATAGAGCTGATAAAGTACGGCACCCAATTGTAAATCTACTTCAGCTCCGACATGTCATTTCTTGAAAGTGGACTAGAGCGGAAAGCAAGCTCCGTTAGGGAAACCTATTTAAAAAGGAAAACTCCATAGAGAACGTGGTGTGGCGGGAGTGAAGTGCAGGCATCCATTTGCGCACAATGGTAACGAACTCAACACAGGGATAATTCGGCCGGGCCAGCGGAAATTACTGTGACAGAGTTTGAATGTGTAAGAGTTGGCAACCAGAAGTTGCGAGACTCGGAGACACTTACTCACACGCGGATGGGCTTCGCTTAAGCGGGCTCGCTTAAAACGCCTGTTACGAGTTTTCGCACAAGACGTTGAATTCCGCGGTATCTACGGTTGATCAAGGTGATTCTGGTACATATTAATTGTGGTAAGTTTGACGATTGGCATGATTAAACACTCTTAACCCCACCAGTGGATTCTGATCGCACCAGAACTCTCAGCTATGCTATTTATCGGTCCAACCTAACACGTACCCTGCCGGACCTACGAGGTATCTCCGGTGCTTTAGAGCCTCCGGCGAATCTGTGTGACGGTGTGACTGGTCCTGGTTAATCATAACGTGTTCATGACACGATCGTGACTCAGAGTGTACGGTCCCACACATTTTGCTCATCGAGACGTCGTGGTCGGTGCGGGTCGAGAGGCGCATACCGGCGGAAAGGCAACAAGTATATCACCGATTTATCCTTGAAATAAGCTCAGCTCCACGGATTCGATGAACTCAAACGTTTTGTGAGGTGGGAAACAATAGTATGGATCGTGATTGAGTGCTATCTAGACGATCCTTATTCTTCGCCGTATCAATTGGAAGATCTGTTGGCAACAAAATATTATTTAGTTTAATATAAGAGATTCTCAATTCTAACCATTTGAGAGAAACAGGGACCAACTAAATTCATACAACAATCATACTACTGATCCAAGCAGGATCATTTCAAAAATGCATGGGCCTAGATATAGGTCTAGAAGAAAATAAATCAGAAGACGCACTCCAAAGAAATAATAAAAAGTGTACACTACATAGACATCTACATAAACCAGGATCTTAGCAACAGATTCTGATTCATAATGGTCTGTTATGAATTCCAAAATGCTACTTGGCACGAGCAACTCAGATTTATTCGTAACTTTTATGTATGAGGTATCTGTATAAGGTATTCACGTTGATTAACCATCTACATATTTTTAACAAGTGAATAACTCTATTAGATAATAGAAACACAAACTGGCTCTGCTATCTACTTCCAGTAACTACTTAGCTATAGGACCAGTCCTCGAGGCATGGCTATACAAACTGATGCTTTCACATGTGTAAGTACCTCATATATCAGTAATTGAATCAAAGAAATAACTATTGACCATGCCAAAAGAGTTTGAACGAAAAAGCTTTATTGAGTTGAGCAGAAAACATAGTTCATCATCTGAGGCACATTATTTACTGAACAGGTTCATGGATATACAGTGATGATCACGTTGCTTCCGTGCTTAAATTATATCTCAATCGGCACGTCTCCACTGGTTCATTATAGAGTAACCATAGAGTCCAAGAGACAGACAGATACATTTTGGTGAATAGACAAAAGCTCCAGAACTGCACGGAGGCTGAAACGAACTTTCAGGTGACTGGGAAGAATACATGGACCGCCAAACTGCATCTCGAAGGTCAACTCTAGGAAAAGAGAACTCAGTGGTAGAATGTACATTACAGTGACACTAAGGCAGACAAGGATCGGACATTGAATCTGCTAGTTGAGAGGTGAAGATGCCATCGGGTGAGGACGGGTTTCGAACAGGCTCCAAGGGCATGGCTGAAAGGGTCCTGCAAAGCGGGGATCAGAATAATAGAAGCGATCCCCGTTATCAATGAAGAACAAAGAAAAAGCCGACTTGAGGTGCAACCCAGACACTCTCATAAAGATGCTTGGACAGTAAGAACTGGAGTAAGGGGCTCATCTTCTCTGATGAGCTCCAATTTTTTCAACTTTGCCAACACCTGGTCTCTAATGGTTTAGACGGACACCTGGAGAGGCCTACAAGCCACAGTGTCTCGCACTGTAGATGAGAGTGTGGATAACTGAAGCTCTGTAGATGATGGATCTCTGATCGGCTTAGAATGGCTTCGATGTCGATTCTCGTCTTTTGGTTCAAACGTTACAGACGAAAGGCCGGAGTAAAAAGTGAAGAAAACCTCAGAAACAAACTACCATTTCTGAGTTATCGGAGATAGATGGATAATGGTTGATTTGGAACATTTTTGATCATTTGCGTCTTCCAAAGGGATAGAATCCGGAACCTCGATAGAAAATCAAAACCAGCATTTCTGAGTCATAAACGGCGGATGATATCACTGGTTTACAAAGAAGATTTAGGCACGCAGAAAATAGGCGGTTCTAACTTTAATTTTGGGGGCTGTTCAGATACCGAATATCAATCTTTCCACTCATCAAGCCTTTTCTGGTATATCTAAGGGCAAGTATTACATGCTATACATGATCCTCACCTTGGTTTGATACAAATTCTTGATTTCATATTATTAAGCCCGAAGGACCCAAAAAACATCTAAATATTTCGCTCAGTAATGATCTAGCTAGCCCATATAATATAGATGTGTTTGTTCTCTCGGTCTGTCAACTATGCTCATATAATAACAAAAATGGGTACTGATGTTCGAACCAAAAAATCCAAACTAGTGATGAAGTATTAATGATAGAGCTCCGCGCAAAACTGATTCTAGAGAAATTTGAGTCTCAGTGACATATTACACAATTATGTTCATGTAATATTATCCCATATTAATCACGTATAGAGGCGCTCAGGCCTTATCAGCGTTTATTTTTTTTTGTCGAAACAAGAGAGTTATATTTGAAAAATGGATGTATTTCACACCTAAGGCCTGCGCAAATCGCCTCGATCACTCTGAGCACGTTGACCTTCCCAAGATGATCTGAAAGAGTCTTCCACTGTCTCAGCATTCCAACTCATACGCCACGACCCTACCTACATTACTTATTCCTCAACCAGATAGTCAGGGCGACATTCTTATTCTCATCTGACCCGTATCAACATCCGCGTCTTTTCCATACTTTGAAGAGGCAAGCGCACCGTGACTCGAATAAGCCAGAACGAACATTAAAGGAAAAAGACACAGAGGCGATCGCGCGTCCCTGCCCGACCACCATTTCCCATATTGTTCCCATATTAATCAATCTCGAGAATAAAAAATTCCGCGCAAGACTCTGGCATCCCCCAACGGCCTCGGGACCGCGCGACTAAGTATTGTCGCACAAACCCCCACGGATTTTCGCAACTTTGGAGTGGCCCTGACCCTCCCCTGACACCCCTTCTCCTGTGCCCCAAAAGTCACACCCCAACTCTGGCTGCCCCATAATCATACTGTCCCAATCGACCTCCTAAGACCCCCGTACCATACGACACTCCAAATGATTATGGATAACACCTGGCCCTCACCACCGCCGCCTCTTACCACTCCCCACGCGAATTTTTTTTTTTTGACCCGCCATTCTCCGTACATCTCGATCGTATGTTTATTTAACTATTCGAAGGCCCGACGCTGACTCCCAGATAACCCCAGGACGACATTCTCCAACATATACCGCCCGCCCCCGACGGGGCGACCCCCAAAATTTACATATTGTTGCCAGTATGTATTGCAGAAGTCCCGAGGGGCGCACCTCTTCGCCAACGACACTCGGATCCATAAAGCGCGGAGAGACTCACGACTTGACACATATGGTCGACCTATTCTCGCCAACTTTGGCGTCACTCCCACATGCGCAACGACTGACCTTCAATCCGGCGGCGTCAAATAGGTCATCCTACTCGAATCCAGATATAGCATCCCTCATCCGACCATCCTACGCGCATACCAAATAATTCAAGAAAATGGGAGAAAAAAACCTGAGAGTGTGCAACGTACCGCTCCCAGACGCGCCACCGCGACATCCTGGACGAACTGTTTCTTATTCACGATCCATCCGCTCCTCACGAGATGACCCCTTAAAAAGAATTTCAGCCTTTCAATTTTTACTCTACAATTCCGCAACAAATTCCACCCTTTCGACATTACGAGTGGTTTTTGTTGGAGATCCCAGTTGATCAACAACACGACTAATATTCTCAATTATAATTCCTAGTTCTTTTATAAATTTTCCGCCCGTGGCACCCACAACACCCAAATAGTGAGATTTAGAAAACCTTATCATAGCAAAACCCGAGAGTCGTGCAACCGCTCTACCCCTTTCTTGAACGGCCCTCCGCTCGCCCCACGCAGCTTGATCATACATCATTTCTTTCAAACGGAGAAAAAAGTTTGCCTAATTTTACTTTCTGCTATCTATGCAAGCCTGTTGCATTGGGCTGATAACATCTTCATTTGTATTGTTGCATCAAAGAACTCTCTGTTCTCAATTTTTGAAAATGTGATTATGTTTTATTGTTCTGCAGCCCAGCTGTAATGAACCTGTCTAGCTGCTTGGTACAGAGTCGTTACTCGAGGATTGTCTTCAAGTGATTGCAATTGGAAATTGTCTCCAATTGTGTTACCTATTAGCAAGCGGAGAATGTTCGTATGCTGAAATATCATTACTTCAGCACATGGGTATCAGGCGTGAAGGCAAGGAGAAACCGCTCACCAATTTCAGGCTCCCTGATCAAATAATAAGACCATAACACCAAAGCCACAGAAGCGGAGAGGCCACAAGACCTCGCAATACACAGAAAAGACAAAATAGAAAAAAAAACAACAGATAGGAGAGACTGGAAATAGTTGGAACAAAAGTTGGAGAATCCTGTAAATCGGTGAACAGTTTTGTTGTGAAATGACTTTGGGGTAATGATTTGTAAAAAATAAGCACCAGAATTTCCTGAAATAGTGTTTAAGAAACCCCAGCAGCGAAAGTATGTACACCGCTATAAGATTACTAAAATTCTCATTGTTGTTGTATGTAGTGATATGCAACTATGATATGAGCAACATTGTAATGTATTCATGTACCTTCAGTCTTAGATAATTATGCATTAGGTTCTTTACCGAATATTACCGAAGAGCCAAAAACGGTACGAATGCATGTTTACGACTTTAGTCGGCAATAAAGCCTTATAGTTGGTTTACCCTGATTTGTCATATTCGCCTGCGCCTGCTATAGAGCTCACCATAGTATCCAAGTGTCATTCAATTTCAGGGTCACAACAAAAAAAAATAATAAAAAAAATCATGATTCCGATTCAGTCTCTATGGGTATTGAAACGAGATCCAGTAAATTTGCTCTCTAACAAAACATTAGACCAGATGAATCAAGTGTGCTTTGAAATTTCTATAGAGCTCGAGAAACCGTGGTGTGTGGGGAAAAAAAAATAGATCGGCTTGAACCGATGCTCCCTTCGCAGTTCCTGAGGTAAATCTCAAATTTTCTTCAAGTTAAAAGTTTGACCACCAAATATATTAAAAATTGTTAAGTCTTCTTGTGTTTTCCATCAAACCGCTCTGTCACAAACTTTGGCACCCATACGGGTTCACGGGTCTACACTCTCCGTCGTTTCGGAAGGACCACCCGCTAATCCCTCAAAATTGATAAATTTCTCTGGATTCTTGATTTTTGCGAGTTTTCTGCCATAAGTGTTTGTTGTGCGTCGTGTTCTTAAGTATACGATCACCAATGTCCCACTTTGTTATGCAAAGAACACTCGCACATTCTCCTTAGTAATTTATTTATGAGTATTTTTTGAGACAATATATAATCAATTAAATTTTTTACAACCTTATTTCACAATCAATTTTAAAAATCGGTTCAATGATTTTGATAGTTTGCACTTTAATAAATAAAAATTTATAGTTCATTGAGGTGGGAATGGTGTTTATATTAAATGTTTGTATGTCTTGAGCATTTTTAATATACTTCCCAAATGTGCCAAAAACAACTGTTTTGTCTGATGACAGTTCAATGCTGAATTTACACTGTTAAGAAAAAGGAAAAAATCAGAACTCATCTCTCTCATTCGCATGTGTCTTGTTATTCTCGAGTGAGACATATTCGAATTCTACTGTAGCCTTTGCACGATTTCCATTGTTATTCTATTTGAGTAATAATTGGGTTATTGGGAAGTGTTGCCTATAATTTCAAAAAGTTCATTGGGCATTTAAAACAGATCTCTAGAGCTCAAGTGAGTCCTTTCTGAAGTCCTTCTGTTAAGGACCATTGCCCAAACAAGGCTCCGTTTCCAGAATAAATGGGGAACAATCTTGGAGACAACTATCTTAGTTGAAGTGAAAAAGATGTCTGAAAGTGTAGTAATTCAGCGTAGAGACGAGTACTCAACTTTCCTCGATAGAGTAAACCTAATTACTCAAAACACAGTGAACAAAGGAATAATTTCTGTGGATCTCAAGATGAATTTATTTTCATTTTCTTTTCAATAATGTAGAATTTTCACCTAGTATGCTCATTAGAAAACATCAGGGATAATCCATCTAATTTCAATAACACAAGCTTGGTGGAGCTTGGTCAGTGCTCAGGGGTATCTGTTGCGAGTTTTACAAAAAGACATAACACAGAAAAATACTGTCTGATATTTTGGTCTGAATTTTAATATGTTAATAATCGTTAGAAAACAATTACCTGGGCACAACGAGGGTTACGCCCCACGGCTCTGCAGCTCATTAATGTGTTTATACTACAATTTCTCTAAAATTGCTTCATCTTGCAATATGGTCAATTCTGATGCAAAACAAGAGCAAGAACATTGGCAGACAAGGTGACACCATTTCACGTCCCAAGTGGTACATATCGACTCGGCATGTAAGAAAATCAATAGAGCACTAAAACGAATAGGGATCATTGTCGAATAATGAAGGAAGTTCGAACTGTATTGGAAAAGTAGCTAGACAGTTTGTAGAAAAAATACGACAATAATCTTAAAGTTTTGCCTCACTTTAGTTAGACAAGAATATGTCACACTGTTGTTATACTCTTACAACATTTCCATAGTTTCGCCAATCGCCACAGGCCTCCGGTGCAACTAGATCATTACTATACTCGAGCTGACGCCACTGCAGGTCATTTGTGATGCTCAAATACAATTCAACTATTCTTTGAATGTTAGAGCAAACCACCCCCCCTCTTTTCATGCCGTTTTTAGACATAACCAATTCACATCCTACCGCAATGAATTCTTCAAATGAACCACACAATGCACTTTCTTTTTGGTAATTTTTTACAAAATCCATTAATTTTGTATGAAACAATTGAGTTCTCACATATAACGCGTAAGAGAAGAGCAAAAAATAACAAGTTTACATGCTAGGTAGCGTTCTATCATAAGATCTATAGTAGCGACACATCAAATCCATAGAAGATTATCATAAGAGGGATCATGAATATCTGTATGCTGGAGGACAACTTCTTGTATGTCCTTCTGTCAGCAACCGATGTTGCTAGAGCACGCATAAACAAACAAGAAGCTAGGAAGATGCGCTTGTTGGAATACATGTCCCATTCCATGGTTGAAAAAACATGTAAACAACTCCGTCCTTTTTAGGCAGTCCAATAAAAGAAGAGAAACCCAGACAAAGCAACAGATGGTATCAGTACCGAATTTGCTCGGGAAAAACAAAAGGAAAAGACGTAGTATACTCATTACTTTTATCTTTTGCAGACGAGAAACCCAATAAAGGACAACGAAGCATGAAGCCAAAAAATTGAGTAACCCATTCATAAAAATTAATTTGCTCCTTGACGCACACACCTTGACCAACAGAACAAAATGAAGAGAAGAACCTTTCTAACTCACCGTGCTAACTCTTCTTCGTCCTTTGCCTCGTTCATTTTAAAAAGAGCTAATGTACATCGGTGAAGCAAAAACCATGCGCTCCACCTCTCTCTAGTTTTTCCATGGGTATCAATACCCAAGTGCAGCTCGGCCATGGACCTTGAGTATCCAGGGCAAAGGCCGAGACGCGGATCTGTCTAGTGAGTCGTGTAATGTGACAATGGCCAGCACCATGATTTTATGGGTGGAGTCAGGCCCGCTGGCTCAGCAAACATGTAAAGCAAGTGGCGCTGGAGAGTCAGAACAGCTCCAATCTCTCTGACTGAACCTGATAACGTGAATATTCAAGCGGATCACTCCCGAACCGCTCAAGACGGCAAACTGAAGGTAGACGTTTCGACACCGCTCGAGCAATGATCAAGGCACGCGACATGTAAAACGAAGAGAAGATAGATTTTACTCTCCTCGCAAAATCTGTCAGATGTGTGAAAACATCTCTGTAAATCTATTAGCAACGCATCATATGTAGCCAAAGTTTACTCATCGTACATATTGCATGGTAAAGAGCGAAGTTTCTTATCGGGAGTACAGCAGAGTCACTTCCTTTGAAAAAACCCAAACAGGGGGAGTTAACGGAGAAAAAACGTTGACGCGGACCGCTAGGAGGCAGCACAAAATTGGTCTTCAAGTATAATATATAGAATTATCATACACATTTCAAAGTTTCAAAGTATCATCAAAGAATAAGACAGGATGGAGAGTAAAATACGTGCCGTCTCACTGGTTTGTAAAACCCTGCAGGGGACTAAAACTCATACCTGGTAGTGATTTTATTTTAATATAAAATAAAATATCTATATTACCTATTAATGGATTGTAATTGATATTGCATACATTATTCATCTCATAGTATTGATTGTGCTATTGATGAACACTGTGAAAAACTTGAACGTTGCAATGATCATGATTATAATTATACATTGTCATGAATATATTAACACAAAATAGATTTTCACATTCCAAAACACCACTCACATATTCTATTTCATTAAATAAGTGGTACTATATTCACTCATAAGCTAAACACCGCCATATTATATCACATATATACACGATTTGATAAGATAACTCAGCTAATTCATGGCTTCATCTCATTCTGAATTTGATAAGAAAGTTTCACAACAGAAACCTCAGTAATCCTTACTATAGTGAAATATCCTTTCTCAATAATAATACCGGAGTCCAATATATATCCACGAATTATGTGAACGGTGGACTCAAGTTCTCCCTCCCTCACTCATTACCCGTACGCGCCATTTTGAGACTCCACCTGAGTGCCTCTCCCTAAAAAAACACATTAAACTAAAGACAAAACTCAGACTTTGACATACAAATTGATATTACACGTGAGTAGCTCGGATGCGAAAAACCAAAAGCTTACCTTAAAACTTGCCAAAAATATGTATGACTCCCCTAACTATGTCTTGGGTTCGGGATCCAGTTTAAGAAAGCGTTCTTTGTAGCAAGTGGGGTCTTTTGTTGGGGTCTAGAGTTGGCAGTCAGACGGAGTGCGTCGGCGTGAACATTGGACAGATCATGGGAGGATGGTGTGATGGTCTTTTAGTTTTTGTTGTAGAATGGTTCTAGATCAATTTGGTGAGCCTAAAGCCACACGTCGTTATTATCCCGATGATTCTGATACGTGCCTATCTTTGCGACCCAACCCAGTATGGACCTTTGTACAGTAGCTTTTGGCGACAGAATGAACTTGCTGGGGAAACCAATAGAGCCTATGCAATATACGGTTCTAACTTCGCTGGGAATTGAAAATCATCATATTCCCGATGCGTGCCCCAATCCCGCGTGCGCCAGGCACCAGAATTTAAGGGGGTAAAAAAGTTTTGGGCACCATGTTCTACAAATATCTTACGTTAATCCCCAAAGCTCACCGAGGAGGATTGATAACCAAATCGTCGCCAACCAACTGGTGGTACGAAAGAGCGCTGAGTCTGGCCTCATAGGCTCCGTGTAGGAAACCTGTCAGACATGTGTCGTGACAGATAACTCCTCCGCGAGATAAAACATGAGCTCATAGATGGTTTCCCGAATTGTTACCCCATGACAGGAGCATTCCACCCAAAGTTTCCCTACAATCAATACGGCCATGAAACGAGTGATTTCTTGGCAATTGATTGTACCGGAACGTTTATTGCAATGTACTCCAAACAGGTCCGTTACTGGCACAGTATACAGGGTCCCGGGATGCTAGCCTCGTCGGATGACTTTAGATAAAATCAGGCAGTTGGTCTGTTTCACCGGTAGTAATACGCATACCTCCTGGTAGAATTTGGACTCTAGAGTAATAGTATCTTTGTTCTGCGAGCCCTCAATACAAGACCCCGTGTCGCGTGTCTCTGACGCACAGCCTGTGGGCGCTTACGAGGGGCGATCATATGCGTATCGTTGGCCACTGCTGAGCTTCTGTTGTGCTGCCTTCGGAAACAAGCTTACTGCCGATATCCACCGACACTCGGTGACTGAGTCAGTTACTCGGTAAGAGAGCTTGGAGATTCTCTGGCTGCACGTTATACCAATTCCGGAAAGTTCTTGCGAGACACCGACGATAAGTATTACGCCATACCAGCAGACCACCCGGAAAATACACCTTCGTGAACCCTGAGGTACGCTCCGTTCTTTTCTGCCAGGTATTCAAGGCGCAACTCTCGGAGAACCCCGACGGCCCCGGCACACTGATAATGCAATATTAGTTTCAACGAGGCCTTGGAAATTTTCGCCGCAGAACACTACACTCTTAACCTGGGATGCACATAGCAGCTTCGAGAGATATTCCCCCGATAGAGATTACAGCGCGTGTAAGGTTGAGGGCCTCGCAAAAGCCATCGGCTTCTGGTGTTTATACAAAGTAGGGAACCTCATAATAATGGTCAGTCAACTTGCTCATGTGTTGAACTTGCATCCGACGCTAGTTTGAGAGTTCGTGCGTCTATTTATGTCTATTCTTCATATACTCGATTTCATTCGGCTAGCTTTGATTGTGATATTCGCAAAACAGTAACTAGACCCAACGTCCTTCTCGTGCGAACACAATTCGGCACCTCACGGCGTCGTAAGTCACCCAGCGACACAGGAGTAGGCTCCCCAACCACAAGCATACCAGTCACGCCTGGGATATCTCACAGTACATATCTGACAATTTACACAGCCACGTACCTTTAGTTATCGGTCTGTTTATCGCCTCACAAACTTCATCCACCGACTATCTTGCGACATATAGTCCCTTCATGAGCGCGGCTCTCCTTCATATGCACCACGCCCACCTAATAGCCTTAAGTGTGAAAGAGGACCTATTGGATGCTATAATGTTGCAGGTTGTGGCTGACGATGGACGCCGGGTCCACCAGTGGCACCACATAATTGTGGGGTCCCTCAAGGATATCCGGAGCTTTATCTTTTAGCGTGGCCTGCTTGAAAGCCGGCTCCCTGACTTTCCGGAACATGCCGTTGCTTGCGCCGAACCCATCGTAAGCTAACTGCGCATCTAAGGTGTTCAATAGGGAATTTGACACCGAATTAGGGAACAATGGCCCTGAAGCATGCGTGTCCCCCTATAATTGTGAATACGGTCCTGGAGATTTTGTCCGGGACGATACTTGTAACGAGTAGCGAATTGAGATCGCGTGTCCCAAATCCTTCCTCGATTTCCAACTTGTATGGACATCAAAGGAATCCGTCAACATAGCGCAACACCACCCGGACTTCCTGCTCATTACCCCTGGAATATCTTTCGTTTCCCTCAGTACGAAGTCCGAAACTGAAGTGGCACATTTCATTCACTTACTGCAGATATTTCTGCAGGATGGCATGAACTCATCAACCTGTAGAATTTCGTTCTCGCAGAGTTAATCTCACCACTGTCCGAAGGTGGCTTGCGCATACGCCTCCGATCTTCCTCCCTGACCCACCCACGTCTTGAGGTGTATACGGTCATCCTCCCACCGTGCCGCAACTAGTGAAGAGCATTTTTGAGGAATTTCCGCTTCTCAGAGGCATTCCTTTTCTCACCCAAACGTTAATTGACAGAGAGAACCTTCTGCAGCGGTTTGGGAAGGGGTCCTAACCAGTCCATCCCCCTTGTTAGTGATGGCGGTGAATTAATCTTCAGAAGTCTGACCGTTGCAGATTCTTTGCTCTTCTAGCAGTTTGCTGCCTCAGCTGCACATGGACACCAGGTGACTTCTGCCCACAATTCACGATTTTAGAAGGGCAAGCCTATGTGTGTTTGACTGTCGATTCAGTCGCTGTGCTGAAGAGTGTTTCTGCTAGCCTTGGTTTTCAGTTGTTGCGCCCGGGACAGAGCACCTTTGGAGCCACATCGACTCGCGTTTTCTTCTGCACAATGTGCGGCAAGTTTCATGGTGTAAGTTTATTCATCCGGCCTCCC
Source organism: Eptatretus atami (assembly GCA_035128595.1). Classification (NCBI taxonomy): domain Eukaryota; kingdom Metazoa; phylum Chordata; class Myxini; order Myxiniformes; family Myxinidae; genus Eptatretus; species Eptatretus atami. The sequence goes on from JAXMNL010000967.1 coordinate 22,761, forward strand.
TACCTCGAGGAAGGCGTTTAAAGCTGTAACAGGCGGAGGTGACAGAGTACGGCAAATCTGCCGAGTGCCTCGTCTGCATCATAGATGAGCCACGGGCCACGAGGAGATCTCTGTGAGAGCGCAACTGTTGTGAAACTGTCAACTTCGGTTTAGTGCAGAAAGCGAGTAAGCCTGTTGAGGGAATGGGTTTGAATCACCCCACTGAATCAGAGTCGAGTGGAGGATTGAAAGGAGAAGCTAGATCTGGTTGGCAGAATGTCCGGCCGAGTACTCGCACATGCACCCTTTTCTGCCTATTCTTCTCCTGGTTGAATTGGTCAATGGCTCGAGCCATAACTGGTCTCTGCGGGAACTTGATCCTGCCGCGAGGAGAGTGGCTCGGCGGAAGGAGTGTGCTTAGCTATGGGTATGCTGGGTGCTAGCTCAAGCAAAAAGCTGTTTCCCGATATGGCCCAACCTTCCCTAGTGAAACGAGAAGGGAATTACATTTCAGTTGAATAATTTTGACATGTGAAGGTCGTCATAAAGGTTATAGTTTTGTGGCTGGGTGGAATACGGCATTTAAGCATACATCTCACGCTCGTGGCCGGGTGAGCGTCCACAAAATAGGTACCTGCCACAGGCACAAATCTGCCCCGTTTTGACCATCCCGCTGAATGAAGCTTTTGCGTTAGCACATCTACTATCACTGAACAAAAAAGATTACTAATGTTTGAACTCGAATATGTTATTGGCTCGCTTCTGTGTCCTTGCTCTCTGTCCTGGGCTTCGTGCAATGTGAATAAGTGCCACGGAGGGCCCCGTCCCCCCAAACCCCAAAACGTTCCGAAGCGCGTTGGACCATGGAATCGCTGTATGAGAACTGTCGGACCGGCATGAGGTGATCCAAATGGACATGCGGAAGACACTGTTGACGCGAGCTGGGGTGGTGTCGACCACGTTCAAGGTCAGAGACCCAAAGCCTCACCGGTGGGTCAACGGGTCAGGTCAGACCGGAGCGGCCTGAACTTCAATTTCTCAATTTCATGGTAGAACCGCACTCGAGAGAGCTTCTGCCGGCGCGGAACCCACTGGCCAACCCCGCCAGGTTCGATCCCTCCAATTAATGGCTACCCACAATTAAATGACACGCCCGAGACAAATTTTTGGACTTGACGGACATATCCAGGCTCCTCTTGACTTCTTCCTTCGCGTCGTAGTCTTATGAGCGTCATGAAAGTTGGATCATACTACACACTTGTTCGAGAGTCTTTTTCTCGACTGTGTTAGTATAATGTCCTGGGATACGTCTCTATATATCGCTGCTGGACGTCTAATGAGAGAATGAATACATAACTGGTGGTCAATATGTGTGACCCTTCGCTTTCGCGGATATCGGACATAATGAGGGTACCCTCAAGGTCGGTGGATATGGTAATACCCTATTACTGTCCTTGTCTCATATAGGTCTACTTTGGTGGTGATCTCATTATGGCTCACCGGTGCATAATTAACGTTTACCGTGCCACAATTTCTCCTCAGTTTTCATTGTGCCGGCCCGAAATAAAACTGGATCTGATGACTTGTGTGAAACCACCAATCGGCTCGACCTCTCCAACTCATGTACTCAACTGTACCCTCTCCCGTCCTATGGCGGATACTTTGCTATTGTTATTCATACTATAAGTAGCGCGATTCACGAGCATTCTAGTTTCGCCTTAAATCACATTAAGCAGGTCGTTGCAGCCCAATTTAAGCAGTTCCGGATAGCTCTGCTTAGTATACCGTGCTAGGCACCTCTCATTTACTTTATTACTTTTGGTTAGGGGTAGAGTCTTAGATTTACTCCTTAAAGCGTATCTCTGTTCCTTTACCATGGGGTCAGTCTCATAATGATTCACCTATAATTCATATTTACACTGCCTGCATTTAATTTTAAGGCTCTCTCCACTGAGTTGAAATTAAGAATTGACCCAGTGAGGATGAACTTGGTACCTGCAGCCCATTATTGGTAAGTCCAGCTGCGTTGTCCCCACGCGATGTCAAACCGTCGTTGATACTGAGCGCATTGTGTATCGTACCGATTGATAATGCCACTTTGCATTCCATCAAAAGGGTTCACCAAGGAATGAGCTAAAATCACCCGCTCTCCGCTGAAGTGTGGAATCTCGATCACCGTGGTATGTAATTGGTCTCTACGTGCGTGAGAAACCACTAGGAGCCACCGCGAGGGAACGAGGAGTAAGTATGTCTGGTGGAACCGCTCGGACTTCGCACTCTTCCCTCTCTCTCACCACCGCGTGTATGTATCGATAGTGTTGTTTTGATTTGTAATAATGAGCGTTCATCCATTTCACTAGTGCGTGCCCGTACCGGTGCGTTGGTGTAGCGTGAAAAGAAGGTATACACACAGAGAAAACGCGACCCACCCCAGAGTTTAACTTAACCGTGTGGCCTTGTTCTCAGAGGCAATATTAGGAACAGTTCCCGGTTGCCGTTACGTTTTGTTAAGAGTATAGTGGTGCGATATAAGTAGAGAAAGGTGATTAATAAAATTCCGATTTAGCCGTTTGCTAAAGGGCCCACCCGCAAACGTGTGCTGGGCCGAAGGTCGGACATGTGTAGCCGCACACGCCAGAATTTTGACAAATGCTTTTTTTTTAGGTTTTTAGTTCCCTTCAACAAGCTTTCGTGCATTTTAAGCCGAATCTCAATTTAATCGAGTTCCGAAATCACACAGTCGTGAAAATGAATGATCGCGACAACCTACTTATTTCTGGTGCAGGGATCGGTCCTGGCAAATAATCTCTATCAATCAACCTCCTCCTGTCCTCGTGCAAACGGGAAAATTATCGTGATGATGGCGGAAGAGGAAATTCCTTCCGAACGTTATTTTCCTAGTAAAAATTGCAAGACCCGGCTTGGCCTACAGCCCTATAACTAACATTATACCGGAACCGCGGCCTAAGACTCGCCTAATATGTAAATCGGGATTGTGTTCGGAGGAATAAAATTAACAAACAATTACTACTCCTTATAGATTACTGTATAATCCGTAGAAGCAGAATTCAAAAATAATTCCGTCGTTTGTCCGAATCGCTAGGGATTTGCATATTTTTTCAACAGCTAAGCCTTTTAAAATCTTTATAAAATTTAATCCTTCATAAGTCCGACGAGGCGGATGGGATGAGCCTCATCGTTTTGTAGGTCTATACCTCCCCTAGTCCAAAGTTACCGATGGAAAACAAAAAAAAAAATTACTTTACCCTTTAACCCGGCCGCAAAAGCGAGTTGAAAATTACAGCGCATTTAATAATTTTATGTTTTCCCAAGTACTTCAAAGCTAATTAGTCGCCAAAATACCCACCATTTCCTCTCGATTTTTCACCCGGTTTTCAAATGTTAGGATTTAAGAAAGAGCCACTGTTAGGAATCGACCCTGCGAACATCATGAAAACCAGAATTACCAAAATATCTTTCCGTCCGAATGATCCGTGCGGACGGAACTAGAGTTGAACACCCGCGTCATCTTGCAACAAGCTAACACCATCTCAATCGCATAGGCGACCGCAAAAAATCTATTATCTGGCTACTATAACTCGACCGGTTGCAAAGTCACAAAATTAAAACACACACATCATTCGTGCAGGTAATATTATCGGCATCCGGCGATAGATAGTAGAAAGCCGTGAAATAAACTATTTTTTCGGTCGCTAAAGGGCCCCGAGCATTGCGGCCTAACACTATCCGAGGCGTGGGCGCCACTAATAAAACACTAATAAAATTACGATCACAAGTCGAAAACGTCCCCCCCCCTCCTCCTCCCCCCCCCCCACCCAACCCCCCAACAACCTCAAAATGTCCACGGTCACGTTCCCTGTTTAGTGGCGTGAACAATCCAGACGCTTGGCGAATTCGCGTTCACAATATAGAAAGAGCCGGACGATCGAAGAGATCAACCAAAGCGACGTCGCTATGGACGCTTGGCCGGTGGGAGACCATGGCCTTGGGTTACCCAGCAACGGAGTTCTCAATGTTAATTGTCTAACCTATCATCTTTAATAGACTATAATAGACCAATAAAACTTTAATAGAGATTATAAAATTTATTTTCTTGTATTTGAGGAAGCATCTCGGCCTGGTTTGTACTAGAAAACAGCCCGTTTTGTTTACGTAACTACGTTCAATGGAACAAAAGTG
>JAXMNL010000969.1:11653-24725 GCA_035128595.1 Eptatretus atami
GGAAGGGCACAACGGAGCGACCTACCTCCCTAGGCAGAACAGTTTACGTTTGTCTCCCACTGATAGGCCGGATCAGATTCCGGACCTGAACCAAGATCGAATCGGCTTGTTTTGTTACCCACCCACTCATCCATCAAATTTGTCATAACTCGTCCACAACTCTTTCAGATATCTCGCGCGACATGGCGTTGGCGATCTTTCTAGTAGTGAAGAATCACTTGAAAAAAAGTAAAAATTCTTGTATGTCCGGATCCGGATCTTCACCAAAATCGAATCCAATCCATCCCTGTCACACATACACTCTGTCCACCAAGTTTAGTCCAAATCCGTCCACAACTTTTGGATTATCGTCCTATATGTCGTTTGTGGCCAATCTCTCGATGGGAAGAATCACTTAAAAGTTTCGGATCCGCATGGATCTTCATCAAAATCGAATCGCTTCGTCCGTGTCACACATCCAATCTGTCCACCAAGTTTTAGTTCAAAACCGACCACAACGTTTTGAGATATCCTCTCACAGACAGACAGACACACAGACAGAGGTGAAAACAAAACTCCATCCACCTTCAGTGGTGGAATTAACAACCTCACATTTGACATGACAGAATACATTTATATAATTATATAACTACAGAGTTCATCGAACACGATACCCATGCAGCGTTCAAGTATAATACTGCAATTTCAATAAAAATATATTTTTAAAAAATCCGCCTCTCGGGTATATGGAGGTTTAATAGCGGGCGGTGACCGCCACTCGGTATATGGAGGTTGAATAGCGCCGGTGAACCGGCACTCGGTATATGAGTTTGAAATAGCGGCGGTGAACCGCCACTCGGCGTATATTGATTTGAAATAGCGGCCGGTGAACCGGCCACTCGGTATATGGAGTTTGAATAGCGGCCGGTAACCGACCACTCTGTATATGGAGGTTTGAATAGCGGCCGGTGAATCGGCCACTCAGTATATGGAGGTTTGAATAGCGCCGTGAACCGGCCACTCGGGTATATGGAGGTTTGAATAGCGGCCGGTGAACCGACCACCGGGTATATGGGAGGTTTGAATCGCGGCCGTGAACCGGCCACTCGGGTATATGGAGGTTGAATAGCGGCCGGGAACGCACCACTCGGGTATATTGAGGTTTGAATCGCGGCCGTGAACGGCCCTCTCGGTATATGGAGGTTGAATAGCGGCTGCTTAAAACGGCCGCGGTGGACAACTTTGTGAATCTTGCAGCAATTCATACTAAATAGGCAATTTTGGGTCTGTCTGTCTTTCTGACCGTTATACATTCGGTCTCTTACTTGTCCACTTCAACCAAACTTGACAGGAGGACTAAGGGTCACACCATGGAGGTTGTTAGAATCCTTCATTTTCCCCTACCCCAAAGGGGAAATCTACTCCTTGGGCAAAATCCGTGTTAAGTGTATATCCGTGTTAGATAGCTAATCGTGGCGTTTTTCCAAGCCGCTTCTCAAAACAAAAGTAATAACAACACTGATGATAATAGCATCATATAATGTTATTACAAAACCAATATTAACACTAACGATATCTCCTCTTTCCCAAGGTTTTTCCTCCTTGACAAACGCCATGTTAACGTGGAAAATAGGCTCGTTTCCTGGGGCACCCCTACCGGAAGTAAAATATATTGGTAAACCACAAAACACGTATGTGAAACAGTCACTGCGTTGTTTAACACGAAACCAAGGGAGGAACCCGACGTCCTTGAGCATTATCTCCTATTGCGTACCCCTCAAACTAACGGACCTGAGCTATATCTACTGTGTCTATATATACCCCAGAGAGGATAATAATCAGTTATTACATGACCCTTCCTGTCGCTCCGATAGGAGAGTGGGTGCACTCGTATTCAAAATTCCCCTCGTGATGATCATGAAATCAGCATCGTATCTCGGCGCCGGCCGAAAAAATGCATTGTGTGAAAATGGCATGTGTGAGAATGATGGACAAGCAAATTCCATTATCGCAGCAATGCAAGCCTTGATCGAAATCGCCTTTTATAACCCAATCAATAATTGTGACTTCGACTTCATCCCTTCCAACATTTGGAATTATTGTTGTAATTCCTGATGTACACATTGGCCGTATCCTGTTATGGGATGGCGGTGACGATGAATGACTTTGGTATTTAAAAACAAACAAAAAAAAAAACCGGGAAATGTAGGAACCGGCAGAGGCCTCCAGGCCTGATTCTTCGGCCCACCAGAAAACCAAGATGGCGGCCAAATTATTCCGTCTGTGCCATGGTGGTGGAAAGTCAACGAAAATGTGGGTGGGTCCAGCAGCTGTCGACCAATGGGTGCACATTTCAAAAACGACCCAAAGAAAAACCCCAAGAAGAAAGAAGAACAACAACAACAACAGCAACTCAAATCTCTTGTGGACCTGCGACATGTAGTAGGTGGAAAAAGAGAAGGTTGGCATCAGTTTCAATGCAGGAAGTAATTATATATTTATAAGAGCCACAAGTAAGATTTTTTAAAGGAATCACAAAATGATAAGGTCGGTGGGTGGACTTAAGAATCGAGTAGTCGGAAAAGCTCACGTGAGGCAATAGGTGCAAGAGGCTACCACTGAGAGGCCCACTGCAGGCCACCAATAAAGGTAAGAGATACTTGAAAAAACACTTGATTATCAAAGGACAATGACCACCCCGATCAGCGGACAAAATGGATAAGACGTGGATGACAATAATCCCCAGGTCCAAGCTGCGCGCACAAAGTGGAGACAAACAAAGTCCACACTTCACCAGCAAATACCCACTGCCAAATATGGAAACATCAAGGGCGAGCTTCCTGGTCTTCTCCCAATAACATCATGAAGAACCCTCATACACCCTTGACGAGTGATGACAAAAGGCCAGAAGGCATCTGCACCCCAATTAAACCATCACTTGAATGTTCAACAGGTTTCAACATTAACGTGTTTTTGCCTGTCCACGGGACGGTATATAATTACACCTGAGTTCCATCAACCATTGCACCTGTCCAACTATTCGCAGGACACAATTTAATGATCAAAGCTCAGACCGAGCCAGGCAAACCCTAAACCAGATCTTCTTACACACAAAATTCAATTTAATAACTAAACATGCAAGCAATGCTCACTGTGTCATGTTTCTCACCTCGAACACACAAAGTAACTTGAGGAAGGAAAACAGATGATTAAAAAAACAATCAACCAGGTTGCTTCTTCAACCAACGGACTGTCGGCGGGTCCATTGGCTCACAATCACGTTTTTGGGAAATGTTCATCTTCCTGCGATTGCCAGGTCGCGGTGTGCACGTCACACCAAGTACACTCTTCCAGGTTGATGCTAAAAAACCTTCTTGGATTGGTTCTTGAGATGGGACTAAAATGTCTGCCATCACCTCCTCAAAAAAAAACAGAAGACCAAAACAACCAGGACTTCTTGTTGTTTGGCGTTGGCAGCTCGTGCAATGCCTCCTTCCATTTCATGGACGAACCTCCATTCCAGACAAGGAGGACTTCCATTTCATCGAACCTAACATAAAGATCCGTTTGGGTCTTTCTGTCGTCTTTGAGTCCGTTGTGTTGCTGATGTGTTTGAGTCCGAGTGTACGCGTTTGAACGTTCCTTGTTGTGGTGTTTTGTCAGATGTGTCCCGCGTAGTGACTCGGAAGACATGTTCGATGCAGGTGGGAGAGCAGAGTAGCTGTGAGATCTATGATCAGGTGGCGTGGAACAAGTGGAGGAGTTAAGAGGCATTTAACACACAAAAATATTCCTGTAATATTAAAAAAAAAAAACGTTTCTCCTGTAATTACAGCAGTTGTGATGTACGTTAGTAGACACGGAATGATGACGAGATCGAAGGAACTGGGATGATCAGATGATTGTGGTCAAGAACGACAGAAAGACTCAAGGACTAGCTGGAGAGAGGGTAAAAAAAAGCTAGCAGAGCGTGAAAGAAGAGAGAAAGGCAGATCAAGAAGCTAGTACTACTGAGGAAGGTTGAGAGAGTGTTCAGGTGGTTTGGGGATGTGGCAAGAAGAGAGAACATGAGTCTGTCAAGAAAGTTCATCGTTTAGTAGTTGAGGGGAAAGACCTGGAAGGATGAGATCAGTGGAGACTTGCTGTTGTTAGGGTTAATGTAGAAGGATGTTTTGACAGGACTAAGTGGAGAGAGCCTCCAGCTGACCATCCCCCTAAAAAGGGGAAATGGTCGTTAAATGAGTGCTTGTGTCCCTGTGAGTGTCTTTCTTACTCTGCAAAGACCTCAGCTTGGCTTGTCATCGTCACCGACCCAACTCATCCACCAGGTTTCGTCACAATCCAGCTGCTGCAACGTTTCGAGATTCCGTGCTGTATGTCGCTTTGGCCCTATCTCTCAATGAGTGAACAATTTTTAATTATCATATCGCGATCCGGTTCTTCACCGAAATCGAATCAGTTCGTCCTTGTCACACACCCAACATGTCCACCAAATGTTTGTCGGAACCTGCCCACAACTTTTTGAGATATCCTGCTCACTGACAGACAGACAGACAGAGACACCAGGCTGAAAACATACCTTCCATCCACTTTGATGGCAGAGGTAAATATCTCAACCACCACGGCATTCTCTACACTGGTTCGATTCCCCACCATACTTATGCATCAAACAATGGCCAAAGACCCATGGAGTGAACACGCAACCCGTACCTCAGATGATAAGACGCGTTTTGAATCGGTCTCCTTGGTTTTGAGATCGATTTCAGTTTCCTCGGCATGCCGGCGCAGGCACGACTATCCACCTGGTAGAGGAGGCCTGTGCAGATGAAGGTGAAGTTGTCTGCCGAGAGATCTCTGTCGAGCGGCATCCCGTAGGACTCAGCAGCTCGCTGCCGTACGACACTGAGCAAACACACAGGATAACAATGAGGAACGAACAAAGCGATCACATGTGAAAGGACATTTCTTATGATTATTTCGTGTGCAGCACTGGCTGTGAGTCGCATCATTGGTGGAGGGGCTGTATCGCTGATCAGTGCCCCCTGTAGGTTAAAGCATAATTTTGTAATTTGTTCAGGTGCTGGCGATAGCTCGCCTATTCTTCGGGAAGGACAGCGTGGGACTTTCAACGTCTCAGATAAATTTGGATTTCGACATTGTCACTCACTCTACCTTGGACATGCTACTTCTACTCTGCCAACAATGGATGGAGGCTCTCAATATCAGACATGAGATCAGGGCCGTCTCTCCGGACATATCTCGTGCTTTCGATGCAGTCCGGCATCCTGCCTTGCTCTCCAAATGTCTGCCTGTGGAATCCAAGGCCAACTTCAACATGGCTCTCTCTGCCTTCTTCCACTCTCATAGCCAACGTGTGGCTCTGAACGGAACGCTTTCTTCTCCTCTCCTTGCAAGGCTGGAGTACCCCAAGGCATGTGCTCAAGGCCCCCATCTTACTCCTAACTTCATCAATGATCTCTCTGACTCTGGGAAATCCTCTTTATCTCTTTGTTGATGACTCCACCTCTGCCACGAGATCCCTCATCCTTCGGACAGACAGGCAGCAGCCTCTTACTTCTCCTACACCTCGACAAAATCACAAACAGGTCAAACACTTGGAATACGTCTTTCAATCCAGAGAAAACTCTCTCTCCTGTCTCTCTCTCTCTCTCTCTCTCTCTTCTCTCTCTCTCTCTCTCTCTCTCTCTCTGCTCTCTCTCTCTCTCTCTCTCTCTCTGCTCGCTGTCTCTTTCTCTCTCTCCAAAGGACCATTCCGCAACCCTCAATCTACTTTCACAACAACCCTCTCAAAGACATTCAGTCACCAAACTATTGGATCTCACTCTCAGCCATCTCTCTTGGGCAAGCCACATTTCATAGTTGGCCTCCAAAGCCAGATGCCGACTGGGTATCCTCCGTTGTGCCAAGTCCTTCCTTGACACACCTGAGCTCCTATCCACCTCCAAGCTTTTCATCCGCAGCTTGATGGACAACTGCTCTCTCCTCTGGGCTGGCTCCCCTGCCTCAGATCTTACCCAGCTTGACGCCGTTGAAAACCAAAGCTTTCAAAATCATTGGAATCTCTCGTGATGAAGCTGAAATTATGGGCCTATCACTTGCCATCGCCGGCAAGTCGGTGGTCTCTCTGTCTTCTTCTGCCTCATTTCTGGTCTTGCACCCTCTGCCCTCTCCATCCCTTACAACCTCCCTCTGCAGTTCATGATGTCGACCGTTGTGGTTGCGGGAGCATATTGTTGTGCGGCCAAAGGATTTGGTTGTTCACGATCAAAGTCGATCGTGTGTGGCGCAATTGGTCGAGAGACCATCAAGACCTCATTCTCCTGCAGTAACCTCATTCTGAGCAAGGTAAGATGTCACAGTACTTTCAGAAACAGCTTCAACAAAATGATATGCAACACATTATTTAAATACAAGCTTTCCACTTACTTGTTTTAAGAGTATGTGCACCGTGGTGGTGGGTGTGGCTGTGTGTGTGTGAGTGGTGGTGTGTGATGGTGTGGCCATGTGTATGATTGCTTCCATGTGGTGATGTATATGTTCATGTGGATTTGAGGTTGCAATCCAGACTCAGGCTACTGAGAGAGTCTCTGCAGGCCTTTCAAGCTGAGTCCTCCATCTTCCGGCCATAACGTGTGAAGAGCAATCGTAGATAGCGCCGGTGCTCAAGGAGTTGCCACTTGAGAGGCCTTCCTGATGTCCGCGCTTGTCAATGACTTTATCATCATGTCGATGGAACTCTGGTGATACCCACGTTCCCTTCCTTTGTCATTGCTCTTAGGCCCTTGACTCACACAGTTTACGGGTTGATCTCCAGATCTGCTCTATGACGAATATGATTATGAAGTAAAAGGTCTCGATCGAGGCTCCCATGATGGTAATTACCACGATGCTCATGTTCCTTCACCATGATATCCATGGTGATGGTGGTGACGGTTAACGGTGGTAGGTGGTCGACGAGGTGGTGAGGTGGTGAGGTGTTTTTGCTCATTGCGGATATCTTCTTCATCCGAATGGCCATGAACATGGTCATCACCGGTGTTACTGCGCAGGGAACCATCTTCCCAAGATTCATTCTGAGACGGTTGCCATGAAAAGCACTGGCTGCCGAAAGGGTGTCTCTGTGAGCATGCGGCCGAAGGGGTAACGGTCTGCGTGTGGCCATTATCTCAATGTGAGTGATGCGTCGAGGATTGTCTCCATGGCCTTGAGCATCATTCGGTGGTCGCCTGGGCTCCTTTCATCCAAACCAAGAGACATTTTCAACGGTCGCGGAGTCAGCGTCGTGCATGGTCGTGCTGACCGTTGCAGCAGTACCCGTGAAATAGCACGGCACCGCGAAGGTACGTGAGCCAGAATAGGGCAAGAAGCTTCTTCGTGTCGGACATGCCCAAGTGCTGAAGAAACAGGAAGAACGGCATTTTCAGCACAAGTTATCCATGCCCACCATCAGCATCATCTTACGATCAAAATTGCTTTAATAAAATTTAAAATGCTTCAGAATCCCCTGAAATCTGATATTTACAAATACAATAAGCACAGCACTTCATTTGACAATCCCCCTCCTCTCTTCTTCTATTTTTAACTCATAACAGTCTCATCTCTTCTCTACTCATTCGTACATCTATCATCTCTCTCTCTCTCTCTTCTCTCTCTCTCTCTCTCTCTCTCTCTCATCTCTCTCTCTCTCTTCTCTCTCTCTCTCTCTCTCTCTCTCTTCTCTCTCTCCTCTCTCTCTCTTCTCCTCTCTCTCTCTCTCCTCTCTCTCTCTCCGAAAGGACCGTCTGGCAAACCCTCCTGTCTACTATCTTAACTATTCTCGAGAAGTTCAGTCATTCAAACTCCTGGGTCTCACTATCAGCATTATCTTTCTTGGGCAAACACATATTTGCGCTTCCGAATATCCGTTCCAACGGAATCCTCAGAGCCGGGACCTTTCGTCCCGAGGGATGGTCAAAGCAGTCTTTCAAAGCACTGTTCAAATTTACTTCACTTTACCATTCCCAAAGGTCGTCCAACTGAGCCGAAAACACGGCAAACCCACACGGAATGCAGATGGCTGAAATGCGATTCTTACCGTTAAAGGATTTATTATTATCATGGAAAAACACAAGGAAGGCTCGACAAGACGCTAAAATAACGGAACAAACCAAGCGAGTCAAAAAGACACAAAAAGCAAACTTATACACAACGAGAAGGGCACTCGGTAGAGCGCACACCTCCGCCACGTAATGCCTGATCCACAAGAACGTATCGGGCCGATACATTTTGAGATATCGTGTTCTACAGAAAACTAATATCATGTTTGGCCCGATCTCTCAACGGTGAAAGAATCACGAAAAAAAAAATAAATAACCTCTCGTATCCGGAATCCGGACTTCGATCTCACCAAAATCGAATCGGTTCGTCCTCGTCACACAACCGGACCTGTCCACAAAATTTCATCCGGATCCGTCCACAACTTTTGAGATATCCTGTACACAGACAGACAGAAAGGGGGTGAAAACAACGTCCTTCACCTTCGGTGGCGGAGGTAATGAGGAATAAAAAGACTCAAATCCCACCCACTCGGCGACACAGACAACACCTTTCACGATGCAACAATGATGTGGGTGGGACTTCCCTTTCCTTGATGCACAAGGTGGGCCCGCTCATCACAACGGTGTGAGGGTTAGCGAGCAGGAGGGAGACAAGAGGCAATAACGAGCAGGGCCACGATGGGTCGGCGTCTTCAACTTGACCACATGTGGTCCCTTTTGTCCTTTTACCTGGACGCCTCCTGGCCCTCGAAAAACACGGGTCGATCCAGACGAGGCTTCTCCTCAAACCGGATTCGGACGAAACTTGGTGGACAGGCGGTGTGTCCAAGGACGAATCGATTCGACTTTGGTGAAGATCCGAATCCGGATCCGGACTACGATAATTATTTAAACGATTCTTTATCGTTGAGAGATTGTGAGATGTAAAGAGAAAGATAGAGAGAGGAAGAGAGAGAGAGAGAGAAGAAGAGAGAGAGAGAGAGAGATTGTAACCTCAAAAAGTTGTGGACGGATTGGGACGGAGCTTGTGGACGGGTCGGGTGTTGGACAAGGCGAGCAAGACGAGACCTTTGAGGAAAATAACAACATTACAACGTGTGAGAACGTGAACCTCGTGTGTTTCATTTCATCCCTCTCTTGTTGTTCGATAAATGATCACAAATCCCAAGGTGTCCATGGGCTCCCGCACCATTGCCGTACTTCTCCTATCCAAGCCTGCATGTTTCCACACATCCTCGTCACTCCTGACATTGCAGTTCCCCTCAATGCGAACGATTTATTAATTCCTTCACTACGTTCCCCACTCATTCCATTTCCTAAGAACCAGGAAGATGAATCTTCACACGACGCCCACCCGATCGTTTTCCCAATCGAAACACGTCCATCACCTCAGATGACAATATTTTCATCGTTTCTCGGTTTAAATAAAAGACCACCATTTTCACCGTTCTCCTTCCTTCGTGACCTTTTCGACCCTCGTTAACCTCCCCTCAACCCCTCCCAACCCTCGCACCTCGTTCCAAATTTCCAGTTTCCCCTTTCTGAGAGTTTGCTTCTTGTATCCATCCGCTCGGGTTCACTATAGCGAACGCAGTGAGCTTCATACTTAACGCGTGCACATGAGAGAATAGGAAACAACAACAACAACAACAACAACACAATACCCTGGCAATTGTGAATCCGTGTCGTTGGCTTTGACCATTTTGCTTCCGTTTTTTTTTTTGCTTCTGTTTTTTTGTTTCCGGTTTTTGTCATGGGGAATGATGCATGCCGGGAGATAAAGGCATCGTCGGAGACATGAAAACCCAAATAATATCAGACATGGTGTATATTTCCTCCACTGATTTTAATAAAGATATCTCCCGCATCATCAAAAATATATTTTTAATCGTGATTTACATTATTTGATCGCTGATCCCGAATCCAGGCCGAAGTAACCGGAAATTGCGTATACAGTTGTGAACAAGTTATAGGTGAAGTCAGAAGCGAATGTAAGAAGAATTCTACGTTCGCTTCTAGGCTTTGCCTATTCCATATTAAAACGAAAACATCAAATGCTGTCGAACAAGAGAGATAAAATGGAGTAAACACCTCACCGACGATGAAGCAAGCAGGTCTTTCCCCGCCACGGGCAGAATCTTCTTCTATCCTCACCGCGACAACACAGGAAAACGTGAGGAAGACGGGCAGAAATCTTCTTCTTCGCCTCACACACAACACAGGAAAACGTGAGGAAACGGGCAGAATCTTCTTCTTCCTCACGCACAACACACGAAAGCCTGAGGTAATCCTCCTTTCCTCACACCGGACAAAGTCGACCGTCACCCTGTATCGTGATAAAAGTTTAATTATTTTCTCAACAGCAACACGGCATCAATGTACGACACAGTTTTTAACTCGTCTCAACATTATTTGATGGAAACAATTTAAATTAACAGGAAGTCGACTCTGACGCTAACCCGCGCTATACACCGCTCAGAAAAAAAAATTCCTTTTGGCAACAAAGCAAATTGTCGTATCGTCACAGGACGCAAGTAAACGATCAACGGTAAATCGCGGAACGTACACGTCCGTCAGGCTGAACGGGTTTACGTTTTGTATTCACTGATAGAGTCCGGATCAGGATTCGGACCTGAAACAACATCGGATCGGATTGTTCTCACCGAACCAACTCATCCACCGAGTTTTGTCACGAGTCGTCCAGAAGTTTTTAAAATATCATCATGTTCGTCGTGTTTGGCGCCATCTGTCCCGTGCATGGCGATTTGGAGGTTCGTACGGCAATGGAAATCGTTATTTATTTATTTACTCGCAAAATACCAGCTGTCATTTGGGTGACTGGGATACTACAGGGAGGAAAGGGGGGGAGGAGGGAGGCAGGGGGGGGGAGAGGAGGGAGGCAAGGGGGGAGAGGAGGAGGGGAGCGAGGCGGAGTGTGGGAAGGGAAGACAGTGTGAGGAGAGAGGGGAGGGGGGCGAGGCGGACTGTGGGAAGGGAAGACAGTGTGAGGAGAGAGGGGGAGGGAGCGAGGCGCGAGTGTGGGAAGGAAGACAGTGTGAGGAGAGAGGGAGGGGAAGCGAGGCGGAGTGTGGGAAGGGAAGACAGTGTGAGGAGAGAGAGAGGAGCGAGGCGGAGTGTGGAGAGGGAAGACAGTGTGAGGAGAGAGGGGGAGGGGAGCGAGGCGGAGTGTGGGAAAGGAAGACAGTGTCGAGGAGAGAGGGGGAGGGAGCGAGGCGGAGTGTGGGAAGGGAAGACAGTGTGAGGAGAGAGAGGAGCGAGGCGGAGTGTGGGAAGGGAAGACAGTGTGAGGAGAGAGAGGGAGAGGAGCTAGGCGGAGTGTGGGAAGGGAAGACAGTGTGAGGAGAGAGGGGGAGGGGAGCGAGGTGGAGTGTGGAAGGGAAGACAGTGTGAGGAGAGAGGGGGAGGGAGCCGAGGCGGAGTGTGGGAAAGGGAAGACAGTGTGAGGAGAAGAGGGGAAGGGGAGCGAGGCGGAGTGTGGGAAGGGAAGACAGTGTGAGGAGAGAGGGGAGGGGAGCGAGGCGGAGTGTGGGAAGGGAAGACAGTGTGAGGAGAGAGGGGAGGGGAGCGAAGGCGGAGTGTGGGAAGGGAAGACAGTGTGAGTGAGAGAGAGGGAGGGAAGCGAGGCGGAGTGTGGGAAGGGAAGACAGTGTGAGGAGAGAGGTAGGGAAGGCAGAACGGGATGAGGAGAGAGAGGTAGGAGGCAGACGGGTGATGAACCATTAATTACGATCCACACCGTCTCATGACGAAAATGAAATTATGCTGGAAAAACAATGAAGATGGAACAAAATAATGTCTTGAAATCCTATGTTCTTAGCCGGTCAACGGTTACACTATAAACACGGGCCCAGAGACAAATGGTGCCCGGACATGTCAGAGACAAAACCCACCAGACACATCTGGAACCAAGACAACCGGACACAAGCACTGCTCGGACACGTCCGGAGACAAAACTCCCGTTCCGGACACGTCCAGAGCCAAGCCTGTCCGGAGACAAACCACCACCGGCCATGTCCAAAGACAAACACAAACACAGCTCAGACATGTCCGGTTTTTGGCCCGATCTCTCGATGGTGTGGAATCATTTAAAAACGGGGGCAACACCGCTGGGAACTCACCTGCTAGCGCTGGAAAAACGGAACCACTTGAGCACGTGAATGACCCACAAAATATGTAACAGAGAAGAAAGTAAACACCTATTTTGGAGGGGGGGGAACGGCTGATTAATTGTTATTTAATACAATGAACAAACTTTGGTTAATTCACGGGTGATGAAGGTTGTGGTCAAGTTTCATCAAATTGTGTGTGTTGTCTTGGAGAAGAGAGCAAACACCTATTTGGGGGTTCAACCCCCCCGTCGATTAATGAGTGCAGATTTTGATGCGGCGTATACTTTGGTACATTACGGATGATGAAGGTTGTGGTCAAGCTTCATCAAATTGTGGTTGTCTTGGAGAAGAGAGCAAACACCTTATTTTTTTTTTTGGAAAGGGGGGTCCAACCCTCCCCCCCTCCGTAGACCCCCTCAATGAGCGCAGATTTTGATGCGGTCAAGAAACTTGTGGGGCATCAGATGTGAAGCTTGTGGCCAAGTTTCATCAAAATCATGTGTTTGGTTCAAACAGATAGTTATTGAAGTGTTTACGACTGACTCACTACTGACTCACTAATGACTGACTCACTAACTGACTGACTCACTGACTGACTCACGTACGGATACTGCACACTGCTCAATCGCATAGCTCCCCAAAACCAAGTTCCAGGTGAGCTCAATATATAATAGTCCACGGAAGGGGCACCCAAGAGCAACAACAACAACAACAGAAGCAACAACAACCATGTGACTATACAGATCCTTTTTCATGTTTGACTCCATTTTACATCCTCATTGAGACTCAAACATACGTGCGATGTGTTTGTGAAGGTGCAACTTGCTGTTTCGATTAACCTGGTACAAGTGAGGTGAGGGGTAGACATGGCTAGTAGTGTACCTCGTCACATCGAGGTCTCTCTCT
>JAXMNL010000971.1:15070-27304 GCA_035128595.1 Eptatretus atami
TATTCTTCACCCTTCTCAACGCATCACATTTAGGATCCCATTAGACATGGTAATGGGGCTAATCTGAACATCCATTTAAGGAAATAACTGTCTGATGACCTGGATGTGTGGATGCATTCATCAGACCGGATTCTGAAATCCGCATCCGTAAGCAATACTGTTTGCGAATTCGCAGCCGAATAGGCGTGCGATCGGCCACGGCGACTCGAAGCCGCGACCGCTCGCCCACCGGACGGACAATTCAGTCGTGAACGCCCTCCCGGCTAACGCCGGGATCCGTCACGGGTGGGCCTTTCGACCTCACCACAAATCGTGGCCAATCGGCCACCCGGTAGGATAGGGTTGTTTCGCGCAAACCTCGACCTACCTAAGTCGCACGCGGATGGTAACGCGGGCGTCGTCCTCGGCCGCAGGTTCGACTCCGGACACTGACCGCTTGCGGCGGGCCGTTCCGTACTATCGGGATAACGAGCGGTGTGTGTATACCGTCACAATGGTTCGACCTATCGACGGTTTCCAGCCATGTATTTTCACGCGGCGTGTGTGCGCTGTTAATCCAGCCCAACTAACGAAACCCTTTTTAAACGTGAAGCAAGATGGAGGTTCAAATATAAAGAACAATGCCACGAAGATAGCAGAATCGTGGAAAGACACAGTCACACATGCAACTATTTATTTCCGCGGCCACTCACACTCGGAAGCAACAGCCCTAATAGCACGTATTTACAGCCTATACAAATTAGCGAATGCACAGACTATTCTCATAAGAGCAAAACGTAAATGACACATAAATAAAGAGATTAAAAAACCGGACCTAGCATCGGTTGACAACGGAACGCACTATCATACAGTTACTACCATCGATTTACAATAGCACGAGCGCCACATGACAACGCAATCACGTTCCCTGAGCGTGATGGGGACACAAGGCCAAGTGTGTGTTGCTGGGGGAGAGACGCGACCGTGCTGGGGAGACTGCAAAGAATATCAGACGAAGCCTCACGCTCTCAAGCTATGGCTAAACGGGATGTCAGACTGGGGGCCTGTGGGCCTAATGCGCGTGGAACCTGGATGTAGCGCGGGTAGGCCAGGTCACGAGACCTGAAGGGGTCTACCCCAGCGGCCCTGTCGGTGGGGCGAGCCGCAGAATGGTGCGGCTTGGCACCGACCGGCGGTTTCGTGGGCACCTGCTGGTAAAGTAGCAGTGGCGAACGAGGGCCGCTTGTCGGGCACTCTCTGCAGCGCGGGGAGAAGAGGGCAGTATTGTTTTGTGATATGTGGGAGGACCGGTCGCCCCCTCCCGGCCTTTGCCCTTGGGGGAGGTGAGTTCAAGGTATAATATGGCTGCGCGTCAGCTCAGAGGCGTGTTCCCGCGACGCACGCGACTCAGGCGCGCCCACGTCGTCGTTCCCGGACACGCAGCCCGCGAGGTCCTCCTTCAGCCGAGTCTGTGTGATGAGCCTCCGCAGCCGTTCGCTCTCCGGCAGCCGTCTGCTTCGAGCTCCGTCTCCTCGACTTTGCCCCGCACCAGATCTGCTCACCGATCTCCTCACTCGATCTGCTTGATCGACTCTGCGGCTCGCGCTTTTATCGGCTTCAAGTGAAACCACCATATGGCATTCTCAGGATGCCAAACGACCTCAGGGGCGGAGCACGATCGCCGATTGGACGGAGAAAAAGGGGCGTGTATCATTTCCCTGATCCTCAAATTTGCATATGCCGATTTTCGTCAGGCGCGTCTGGAGTGCGGGGCCAAAGCCGTCCCCGCGCTTCCTGATTGGGTGGATTCGATGTGGGCGTGTAGCATTCTGATCCGAATTCTCCTCGCAGAAAACCCGCCATGCTGCACTTCCGCGTCTCGCGTGTAATGCGTGAAGACAGCCCGAGACGCTCGGCGTCCACTGAGAGTGGTGCGGAATGGCCGTAGGAGAAGGTGGTGAGGGTTTTCGGCGGTGGTCCGATGGCCATGGCGCTGTTTGGAATGGCGGTGATGTGAGGTCTTGCGGCAGCGAGTGGTGAAGGTAGGTCGTGGCTTTGCTGGCGTTGTTGTTTGTTGTTGTATGCAAAACAAAGGTAAGAAAAACAGAAAAACGCCTAAACTCAGAAAGGATCGCAAGCCCGAATGAAATCACTTAATTCCTCTATACAGATGGGTTTGGGCTAACTATACAACATATGTCACTTAAGGAACAATATATCTCAGCCGCGCTGACGGGGATCGTTTGATGGTGTAGTATTGCGCGGAATTTCAGTATTCACACGAGGGCTCTGATCAACAATACATCAATTACTTTAGCGACAGCCTGAGTGAGGCTGTCAGAGGCTTATGTAGCACGATCATAAAGTGGAGTAGTGTCATGCGCCCGTCCCGGTTCACACAGGAGGAGTTTTCATGCTTGGTGTGTGATTCTGGGATCAGAATGATGTCGACAAAGCAGCATGCGCGAAGCTTCAGACTTTGGGGGTTATCAATCGTTCCATCGTGTTCTGGTCGACCAAAGAGTTCGAGGACTGACTCGGTGTAATATGAATGTGGGAATGTTCTGCGTATATCTTGAACACTGCACATTGAACGATGCTGGAGATCCTGCATAGTTTAGCCAGTCTACTTGTATTGACTGGAAGCGTGTGGGCTTAGATATTGATTGCAGGAATATTCGTGTGCCCCGATGTAGAGTGCTACATGTCCACCGAAGACCGAGGACTAGGTAAAATGGTTTTTTTTAGTGTCTGGTGCCTGCCTGGCAGTCAAACAATTCAAAATCATTAGCAAAACAGAAACCCTTGCTGTCTTTAAAGGGACGTCAATAAAGGACACAAACAACGGCACGAAAAATGACTCGAGTGACGTGTTTAAATAAGGTGGTGTATAAAGACGGTGCATCAACGGCGGCAAACTTCTGAAAAATATTTATTTGTGCAACGCCTTAAGAAATCTTTAATTTTATTTCAATTTATTACAGATACTATAAATCACTCGGCAGAAGCTACTATCAAAGAATACTATCTATGGTATTTAGAAGCAGGTACTAGTTGAACTAGAATTAATTTACATATATGTATTATCTATACCAGCAGGCGTGGTTGACGTATCAGCAGCATAGTATCAAAGGATCGTCCAGCGTTAGGGGCAGGGAGCAGAGTGCTGCTTGAGTTACTCATAGTTACAAAAGATATAGACGGTCCGTAAGCCAAAATGACTATGCACGAGCACATTTGCTGTTGCTACTTTAGCTGCCGTCAGAGGGAATAATCGTGTCGCAGGTTGGTGGGATCGCACAGGGCGGCCTTCGGACACACAGGAATCGTGGCAAGAGTATTATAAAGGACCCCTTGCCCATCATGATTCCTTTTTCTCAAGACTATGGGTAGAAGTTCTCTGGTACTTCTCACACTATGTTTATCAATGGGTGGAAGGGTAATAACTTGAATAGACATGGATTCAGAGGTAATTGTTTCTCGGAAGGGACTATACGGGCGGTGGTGGCGGGTTGTCGAAGGGGCGCAAGCACGTCGGTCAATGTTTCCACCGAGGTATTAACGAGAAGTGACGTTCACGCACGGCGTAGGCAGTAATAATTATTCGCTCCAGGGTAGAGTTTCAGTAAACACAGCTTATCACCTGCTACGCAGCTTACCATGACACCGTTGTGATATGCTTCTGCTAATTTCTCTTCTGATAGTCGTCGGCGTGCATCGTCTGTTTCTGCATGAGCGATCGATAGGGTTGGCTCTCTTCGAACACGATACAGCAATCATGTCCCGAGGACACGCCGAGCACGTGCTAGAAGCCCGTAAGAAAGGCTGCCTTGCGTTCCGCTAACAACCACAATATTGAGAGTACGCGTAGACGGAGTGACCGCATCGCCGATGACGCCGTATCGTCAGGCGCAGGGTGATAGATTCAACCATAGAGGATACATACCTGAGTGCGGAAGTTTGGCGAGAAGAAGATGAAGGCACTCGGAGACGTGCCATTTGAGGCGCCCAAATAAGATATCTAAGCTGGTGAGAGGGAGACACGAAGGTCAGGAGGCGCTCAGCAGCACAGCGTACGTGTTGCGCTCTTCCGGAGGGCTGTGCTCTGCAAGCCGCTCTAATAGCCGCGCTGGAACGAATTCTTCTCCACACCTAGGGTGGACAGCCGCCCTTCGCTCCTATTTGTCCCAGGGCGATGTGGTATCAAGGAGGCTTACTGAAGGAATGCCCGTCGAGCCCTGAAAGGCTTCTTATCAACACGCAGGTGTTTCTATATTAATCACAATCCCAGATTGGCAGTCGGATCTGTCTGTCTGGTCCTGCTCCGTGCCCTAGGAACCTGACTGTCGCTCGTGTGGCGCAACCTAGAGCTCGCCTACACACATATAAAGCTCTTTTGACCGAGTTGCACATTACAAAAAAGAATGAAGCAAGAGCCCTCCGCCACGGTCTTCCCTTTTTCCATCAAAGCACTAGTGGCGCGGGGCAAGGTGAAACTGTTGGGTAGGAATGAAATAAACAACAACAACACCATTAACGTGGGCCCAAACAGAACCACAGCAGCCATTTGACGAAGACCCGGTCCTTGCCAAGACAGACATCACCATACCTAACTATACTCTTCATTCAATCATCCAATCAATGTCATCCCATCTCAACTCCTAAAAAGTTCCGGCAACATCCCTCGTACCCCTCGATCTACCATAACTCAGCAGGTCCTATCTAATCTAATTTAAACCTATCGGACTGTTTCTGCTGCCACTGAACCCCTTTCCAGGTGGACCAATTCCATGCATGGACTCTCTCTGAGTAAACAGACCCTGTCTTACTGCTTTCTTAACTCTCCTCTCTTCACTTCAGGGAATGGCTCCTGGTCCCATCACTGTCTACTCCACTAGAAAAAAACTCTGCACTTATTTTCTGCAGCCTTTTGCATTATCTTCCATATCTCAAATCATATGCACCTTTTAATCACCTCCCTTTCTCAATGTATGAAGTCCTTCATGGCTTAGTTCTTCAGCCACCCCTCGTAGCTTAGTGCACTCGGCCCGCGGAATCCAATCTGGTAGCTGTCCGGCCTGATCACTCAACTCGATGGTAAGTCGCCACGTACTTCCTGAAGGTGGTGATCAAAACGAAACACCAATATTCCAGTGAGGGCCTTGCTAAGTCCAGTTCAGCTTTTCTTTGCCATGCTTTGCTTCGTTTTAAAACGCAAGCGATTGATCTTCATCCACGGCCCAGGAGGCACATCCTGAGCGCACACGGAGATGCCGCGTGCTTCGAGGCTGCTGGAGGGCCATCAAGAGCTCGAGGACGCTGAAAAGCGACCATGGATGCAAACCATGAAGCAGATTAAACGCTGTCGGTTGAGAACCGGCTGGGGCTCTTTGCGAGAACAACATCTTCGCAGGAAAAATCCAGGAAGTATAATCGATTCTATCGATCAAAGGTTTGCGAATTTAGCGACATGATCGTCCTCTCGTCCGCATAGTGTTTTGCTCTGAGTTGGAGCAAAATACGGTTACTGGTAATTTCTTCCTGCTTATGTTTTTTGCGAGTCTCACCGTTCACGGACACGACTCACGACACGAACTGCAAATTGCAGTGCGGTTTGTGCTGCCTGTCGGTGAGTGTGTTTGGTCACGCAGATGCTACGTCAACGTAGATGCGTTCAAGTGTCAAGATCTTACTTTAATCTACATATTCCTGCCTCGCCTGCAAGGCTGCTTCCATTGTTATAAGCTCAGTGCGTGTTTGTGATACCATCCGCAGGGCCTTGTGTTGTGTGAGATACTCGGGTGTGTGAACACCTGATGCTTTTATTCATTTTTCGGTTCACAATGAGTCGGAAGTGACAAGATTAATATTTCACTTGCATTTGTGTAAAACCCAATTTGTCGAGGGAATAATGTTCACTTAACAGGTTTAAGTTTTCATTACTTCTCTCGATCTAAAAAAATTAATTTTTTCTAAATGTATCAGTTAAAGCCACTGAAAGACCCTCTGATACGAAGTGTAGAGGAGGGAGAAGAGGTTTGAAAGTTCAGACTTGAGATAAAGAAAAGAGATGTTTTTTGGCTCTCTAAGGGTAGATATGCACCTTGTTCCAAGCTTTTGTGGAAAGGAACTGAGATTTCTTTCAGTTGGATACCCTTCCATGAGGGTGAAGGCAGAGTTATTTTAGGACATTCGGCTGTCGGGCCACCAGAGCTTCAGTGAACCATGGGCGGGAGGAAGGGTAGGACAACTCTGAAGATGAGAGGGGATAAATCTGTGCCATTTGAGGGAGGAGCAAGTTTCTTTGAAAAATTCCGCAGGACGAGTTGATGTTGGAGAAAGTGCGATGGCGAGATCAGTCTGGAAGTTTATGCTGCTTGGAGACCCCCCCCCCCCTGCCAGTTGGCCTGAGTGAAATGCAGCTCGACGGGCGCTGAAGGTGGATCTCTAATAACAGCCATGAGAAGATTGTCGCACTTTGACAAGTAACGTTGTCAGTAGAGAATGATTGGAGCAGAGGAAGAACAGATCTTTTTCTCAGGGAAATTTTGGTCAAAAATCAGATCCAGAAGAGATGGAGTAACCATTGGTTGAGAAATCTGGATCGCGGAAGTTGACAATTGAGTTCAGTCCCAATGAGGTCACAGAAGTCTATTTGCTGAAAGTGCCATGACTGGTGGAGAGCGGTACCCACACCCAGCCAATTGGCATGATGACAATGAAGTCACAGGTGGATAGTCGAGGTGCTATTCGTTGAATGAATGTTTTTGTTGTTTGTTTGTTTTTTTCTGTAATGAATGGCTCATTTATGAAAGCTAACACACAACGCACAGAGAAAGGAGGCGCATGAGACAAGAGGGGCGGCAGGTGGGAAAGGACAAAACAGTGGGGGACAGAGACAGATCTGTTGAAAGGGAGAGGGATGGGGTGGGAAACATGACATAAGATGCATGACAAGGTGAGAGAGGTACCACACCTCGCCACTGGCATGATGACAGTTGAAGTCACCACATATGAGGAAGAGAGAGTTTGGATGAGAAGATGAGTTGGTCGCATGGTTTTTCGGATAGTGAGGTGTAGAATGGAGTCCATCACTGTTTGGTGGACGGTACATTACACATATAACATGGAAGTGGGAGTAGAGGGGAAGCCGTAGCCAGAAGGTATTCATGGAGATGTGGGGGAGTGAGGGCAGTGCATTGGAGAGTGAAGGAATAGAGTTCCTTTGATGAAGAGAGCAAATTCTCCACAGGACGAGGCTCAGGTTGTCACCGGAGGAGGGAGTAACCAGGGAAGATACATTGGATCAGAACGTTTGGCGAGAAAGTTTCTGTAGGTCAGATTATGTCTGGTGTGTCAGTGGGCAACCTGTATGGAAAAGATCTGAGAAGGGTTTTGAGCGAAGGCCCCGGATTTTTGAGTCCACACTGTTGGATGAAGAGGGAGGGGCAGGAGGCTTTGGATGGCAGGGGTGGGAGTGGAAGGGGTGGGACAAGGGACGAGGGGGGAGGTAGGAGGGTTGATTGAAAGAGGTGGGGGACTTTGCAGAAGGAGCGAGGGGGAGGGGGCGGCGGTGAGGAGGAGAAAAGGTTTCTGTGGTGCTGGGGAGAGGGTGGACAAGACGGGGCGACAGGCGGTTGAGGATTTGAGGAGGTGGAGTAAGAGATGGAGGTGATTGGGCAGTGGAAGGAGGCAGCTTTATGGAAATGAGAGAGGGGGGGGGGGAAACTTTGAGAGGGAGAGTGAGGGGGTGAATGGTGGAGAAGAGGTGAGGGGGAGGCTTGGAGGGCAGAAGAGTGTGGATGGTTTGCTTGTAGAGAGAGGGGTGAGTTGGCACTGAAGTTGAAAAAAAAGGATGGGTTGATGGAAAAGTGACCACTCATAGCAAACTGGGTTTTTTTATAGTTTTTAGGTCAGAGTGCGGAAAAGCACATTTCTGAGTGGAAGCAATAACGGCGAATTTTAGAGAATGGAGAGAAAAAAAAACGCTGTAACAGTTGGATTTTAAAGGCAAGGTATGCAGGAGAGGTCGGAAATTGAGAGCAGCTGCTGTTTAAATAGTCAAGAGCAGTGCATTGATGATGCAGTAAAGAGTACCACACGCGTGAAAGAGGAGATGGAATAATTTTAAGAGATCGTTTTTATTTTTAATTATTATTAATGTATGATTTATTAAATAATATTGTTTGAGGAAGAGTTTTTCATCAGATTAGGTCATGGAATTGTTGCAGAAAAAAAATCGTGAGGTGAATGGTGAATTGGGATCGGTAAAACGCAGGGGTGGAAAACAGATACGTGGATTATAGGGAGAAGCACGTGGCCATGGAGGGTTGTAATAGTCAAAGTGAAATTTATTTATTTTAAAATAAGGATTGCATAACATTCAGAAAAAGAAGGGGTTGAAGTAAAATCGTGGAAGCGTGTGGTGATTTGTAACTGTAAACGCAGTGTGAAGGCTGCTGGGTCGATGAAAAGTACCGAGGAAGAGTAGAGAGACACGTGGGTTACAGGAGGTGAAAAGATCGAAAGGAATACAAGGAAGATTAATTATTTTTTTGTTGAATTTTTGAAAAAAGGTAAGTATTCGGGATTTTGGAGGGTTGTCGGAAGAAATCGTGAAGGTAAATGGCGAGAGAGGGTCAGCTCAGTAGAATAAAGATGGTGTGCCGGCAGGAGGAAGAAGAAGAGAGGAAGAGAATGAAGGATCGGGACTCGTGAAGTGTGCAAGGAAAGGTAAGTTTTTTTTTGGATTTAAGACAGAAATAGAGGGTTTAGTTTGGGAGGGATGGGGGACATTGGAAAGTGGGTGTAGATAGAAATTGAAGGTAATGGGGAGAGAAATACAAATATACACGATCGTACACACCGAGGGAGGGATGGGTAGGCGCTCAAACGCTACCGGTAAAGACAAGGTCGACGAAAAACTCACAAAATAGCACGATTTTTGAAACAAACCGATTCTCTGAGCACACAGTAAATGTCGGTGAGAAAATGAACAGTTGAAACGGGAACAGATAACGACCCGGAACTTAAGCTTGAGAATTCGTCAGCTCAGAGAGCCCCCGAAGTAGACCTGCCGACGCTCCAAACTCCAGAACCGGAAGCTTATTAAATTTTGTATAAAGTTTCATTGGTTTTTGTGTTGAATTTTGATCCCACAGGCAGGTGGGCAACCGCAAGATGGCGGTCAATGTCAAGCTCCAGCTGCAAGACAACAGGGATTGCAGAGGTTTCCTGCATAGATTCCCAAGAGGCAAAGTGTAATTAATGTTTGTCAGTCCCCTTGAAAACATTCATGCCATCGAGCACATGTCATCCACGTCTCGAGGGATCCACGATTTAAAGCACGAACACACAATGACCATTTGTTCTTTGTCCGAAACACCAAAATGTGACTTTACGGCAAATTATCGTGAAACAAATAATATATATATACGCGTATATACTCATGTCTTGTGGATCTATGGGCCGGAAAAGGGGGGCCGTTTGTGTTTGATGAAGCTTTTCAGCGCAAACCCGTGGAAATTCTCGTCAATGCTTTCGCTCGTGAAGACGGCACGGTAACTCCTTGTCGAGTCAGGGTGGAGTAAAGTCCCACGATCACTTGTCACCGACAATTCGCAGCCGTCCTCCTCCAATGATGTCGTCCTCTGTGCCGTTCTGCTATTGGAGATGCAGCCTTTCAGAATGCTCTCTTGATGATTGTCCGACGGTATCTCCTCCCACACCTTGAGTGATCCACGTGAAAGTCCACTGAGCCTATTCAAGATCACGACCCATTCTACTGCCAGTGCTTGTCGATGGAGATTGCACGGACTGTGTGCTTGATTTTACACACCTGTTCAGAATGGGTGTGCTGAAACAGCCCCCGATTCCACTAATTAGAAAGGGGTGTCCATATATGCAAGAGAACAGAACAAAAGGAGCAAGCATGAATAAGGGAGAAATACAACAGGAAAGCTGAGCGCGAAGCAAATAATAGACAGAGACAGACCCCAGGGGAATGTGGGGTAGGATGAAGGAGTACGGTCGAATGCAGGGGGATAATGTGGATAAGATGGATGCCAGAAAGCAACACTCTCGGGAAGAACATCTTGTAAATTTGGGTGGGGGAGGCGGGGGGGAGTTATGGGATCGGTGAATGGTTTACGGTGGTTAGAAAAGGTATTGTTTTGATTGGGGACGATTCTGAGATGGTGCTGAAACAGCTCTCTTGAAGACGTGGACCGAAAATACAATATCTGAAGAGAAAAATGTGAATGTTGTTTTTCACAGGCGGGAAATAAAGAGAGGAACAAAATTAGTGGAATGTGAAAAGTGGATTTCCGATTTGGGAGTCGGTTTTTTTCCTGTTATTGTTTTTTTTTGTGTGAAGAAGGGGGTTTTTTGGGTGAAGAGGGGAAAGGGAATGAAGCTGAGTGGATCAGAAGTTAACAAATACCTGGGAGAAGAAGAGCGAAAACTGAAGCACGTGCATCCGAAAACGAGGCAGAGGGCACAACGCCGAGAAGAGCCCCCTGCAGCGAGTCGGCGACTTAACAGGGACACCAAAATTTTAATCATTCCACACAACAAGTCGGTTTGGCCCGAGAATATTGGACGAAAACCAACGCAGCGCAGATAAAGGAATGAAATATAATGTTGGAATACAATGTAAATCTGGTCCGGAAAACTGTAGCTTTGTTGAGGCTGGAGGGAGAAATTCACGCACGGTCACAACGAAACGTGGTGCGACCGCGGAACGCGAAGTCAAGAAATTACACACGGAAAGTGTGCGTTTTTGAAATTTCCATGAATCGATCAGACTCAAAAATAACATTTACCACATGATTGTGTGCAACCTCATGCTGACATCACTCACAGATGATTAGTTCGCCAACACGCTTTATCGACACACCGTCCAGCTGAGTCAGAGAGGAGGCAGAAGCGACTCCGGTGCTTTCCCAGAATTAACTCGAGCAGGGAAGGGATGCGCACAATCAGTCGTGAACATCCACTGTGACTTCCGGATCACAGCACAATGCTGATTATGATGGCGTGGCTCCCGGTCGAAAAGCCCTTCACTGCCTGTGCTGGCACATGTGGCGCTGAAGAAGTTTGTGGGTCACGACCGAAACGTCACATGAGACTATGGTCTGCCTCTATTCTTGTTTCATCATTATCAGTAGAGTAATACTTTATTCCTACTTGGCTGTACTGTTGTTTCGTTCTGACGCAATAGACATCACAAAACCACTTCAATCTAATGTTTGTACCTGCATGGTTTGGCCTAAAGTAGCCATCATTGTGTAACGTTTGTCTCCAAACAGCCCGACAATTCCACAGCTTACAACTGTGGATGCAAGGAGAAAATGCTGAAACTGCTCAGGAACATGTCATATGACAAGGCACGAAACGTACACAGGCGAGTGGCGGAAGCACCAGGGCCTTCCACGCCGAGCTGGCCTCCAAACAAGGACTTGTTTGGCAAGATCACAAAGAGTGAATGTGTACGTTTTGAAAAATTTTTGTAATACCATTGCACGCTCAATGGTTTGGTTTGACCGAAGGATGTCAAGCATTTTTAAAACCAACATTTCTATCCACTCTGGGTGGCTCAGAGGTCTGGCCATGACTCTCGAACGGGTTTTCAGCACACTAATTCCGCAATGTGCGGGTGAACAGCCAATAATGTGGACATTGGACTGTATGGATCACGTGCCGAGTAAAATGGATGTGATGGGATGGTGGGGGGGTCGTACTCTTACGACTGGAAACACCTCTTCCTCTTACCTGATGACGGTGACACTTTGTCATTCCATTTTTGTGTTTAATAGCCGAGTGCACATATCGAGGGAGGTGTGAAGGCATTTGCTCGAATAGAAAACATTTTCCTT
The DNA here is from genome assembly GCA_035128595.1 of Eptatretus atami. NCBI lineage: Eukaryota > Metazoa > Chordata > Myxini > Myxiniformes > Myxinidae > Eptatretus > Eptatretus atami. The sequence goes on from JAXMNL010000971.1 coordinate 26,926, forward strand.
TTAAATTTTAGTTGGGAATTTTTTAGTCCTTTTAAGTTTAACATGATATTCCTTCCTTTGTTTGTAATTGGCGCAGTGTAACATCGAGGGCTAAGGCCATTGGAGTATATCAATTGCCCTAACCCTAGTCACTTGCATACCAAGGATGATGGGTAGCAACATCGTTTAAGGAGATCCCATCTGTTTTTTTTATCTATCATTCATGTCCTGCTAAAGATTCTCTGAGCCGTTAAACGATGAAGCGGGCGTTTAACGGAGAAAAGAGGGCGTAAGGTTGGAGTTTTTCTCTTCTTTGTTTTGCTTTGTGTAACCGGTGAGGTCGGGAAGCACTGATGGCCGGAGAAGCCAAGACATGAGAGAGGCGGTGCAGGGGAACTCA
>JAXMNL010000972.1:12622-25770 GCA_035128595.1 Eptatretus atami
AAACTCTACAAAGGCCTTATTTATAGCTATTCTATCTATATTCGATTTTTTTTGAATCCGCTATCACCTGTGTAAATACATGGAACACAATGTGAAGATTTCGGAAGTACGAACAGAATATGTTCGGAGAATAGTGTGTTAACAGCGCCCTTCTGGTCTGTCGCGTCCAGAGAGAGATTATAGCATATGTGTATGTATAGGTATGTTATACTGTATATATGTATGTATATATGTATGGTAATGTATGTATGAAGTATATAGTAGTATATGTGTATTTTATATGTTAATGTATAGTATGTTATATGTTATATCATGTATGTATATATGTATGTATGAATGTACTAATGATCATGTGTAGGTATATATGTATGTATTATGTATATATCTATGTTATTTACTTCTATAAAGTATGTAGAATGTATATATGTATTATGTATGTATGTATGCATGTATAATATGTATGTATATAGTATATATGTATGTAAATATGTATATAAATATGGTTATGTATTGTCTTGTATGTCTTGTATATATGTATTGTGTATATGTATAATATGTTATGTATACAGTATATGTATGTATATATGTTGTATATATACTGTATATGTGTATGTATATATGTATGTATATATGTATGTGTAATATGTAAACCAACATACCCAACTAATCCCACCTTTTCTACGAAACTTCCAACCATCGACCCCAAAAACAAAAACTACGAAACTAACTTCTGGTGGAAGTTCAGCTTCGAAGACATAGATACAGAATGCCAAACTGAGAAGGTAATCACTGGACGTGGATATGAATTTAACAAAAATGGGGTCATTGGTTTTATTCACGAACGAGAAGATGTGCAGCTCAAGCAAAAAACAGGTCAAAGAAAATCACATTTTTTCCGTGCAGCCTCAAACATTTGGGCTGGGTGGGGTTTCTCAAGGAGGATTAATAAAGTGTTCAGTCACCAGGGCCCCCCCAAAAACGCGCCCACGAAAGGGCGGGAAAAAACCCAAGCAGTCCTCAGGATTCCCCCCCCCACTGATTCATGCAAATTATCCATGGAATGCATAAAAGCCTAGTGCTTCAGATGGGCCGGAGTTTATTAACTACTGTGGCAAATCTCACATCCAAACCAGATATACTCTGTATCAAGTCAAAAGGAAACGGGACCGAATGGTACAGAGCGAAGTGGGCATTTTTTTTTTTTTTTTTGTATTTGGTTGTCACGATGTTTGGGTGCGTATGGTTTATAGAGCCTCACGGCTCTGACGCCAATAAACACAGAGTTAGAAGAAAAGAAGGTTTTGACTGGCTGGCACACTGAGATAGGAGGGCGACTGGAAGGGAGCGGCGAGTGGAAGGTGCTTCTAGGGTTCTTCCGGTGGTTTGGTATTATTACAGTCCGGTGTTCTTTTCGATTTGTCATGGTAGGTGAAGGGCCAAAGTTCGCTGTTGGTTGATCCCTATTTAGAAAGCGATTAAATGGAGGGTGAGCAGGAGACGACGACCAGGGCGTGTCCTCCGCAATGGTGTTAGATTTCTTCGAGGGTCGGGCCACGAAGAGGGTTAAGCCATGTTAAGGAAAACCAGTGATGTGTCTGCGTGCGTAAAGGAGTTAAGGCTCAAGGAGGAGCTGGATGATAAATTTCCAATTATACATCCTCGACTTTGGCAAAGAACCCAAGCCATTGATTTTCGCAACCCTTAAAATGGCAATCTTTAATTTTTTGGAAATAATTTGGCGTTGCTCTATTTAAAATACTCCAATAAGCTAGATCAAGGGGACCATTACCATTGTAAATCAGTGAACCAGCAGAAAAAATTCTGAGAGTATCTCTCTTCGGTGGTTTCGCGAATCTCTACTCTCTCCCCAGGTCCATTAAGGAATGCCGGGGAGTTAATTTATGGGATAGACTTGACCATTGGTATGGATGAATATCAAGAGCATTTGGTAGATATGGAGTATGTGATGCCTGTCGTCTCACTACGGTCCAGGGATGGGGTTAAGTGGACAACTCACATCTGTGATGTTTGTCCTCTCCAACCCCCCCCCCTCGCTTCTTCCTCCTAAAGGTGTCTCTGGGCTAGAATACTTTTGCCTGTTCGGGAGTATCTCCTCCCCCATTAATGATGTTACAGATGCCAGAAAGTTTGGTCATTACTGCACCTCCTGTAAGCGTAAACAACACGCGCAAGTGTAATGGAGCAACATGAAGTATGATCGTGTAGGAGGTTAAAATGTGTTGTTGCCTAATTGTGGTGGTGAACCATATGGCAGCCACAACAGGTTGTTTGGAATTCCCAAAGAGCGGCCAAGATACAACAAGTGAAAACTTACCAGGAAGTTATCTATGCAGAGGCGGTCTCAAGGTCCCAACAATAGTGTTGCCAACGAAGGAAGTCAATTTGATTTCTCTAAAACTTCACCCCGACAAAAATACAAGACAAAGTTCGGTTGGTTGTCAGACCGAGTCCATTGGACCAGGAATGCAAACCGAGCAATACAAGTGGCCATTGTGGGGTTTCGAACATTTCCATGTCCAGAAATGGGGTCATTGGTTTCATTATTGAGGTGGCAATTGTACAGGCTTCTTGTGAAAAGGAGTATCAGAGAGATATAAACAGCTGATCTCTTCTGCAGCCTGTAAACATCTGGGTTGGGAGGCGCCATTCTCAGGATATCAAAGGATATTTAACAAGAACAAGGTATAAAAAGAAGAAGGAAACCAGTTCTATTGCCAAACAGTCTGCAGGACCAATGGATAGATGCTAATCAATTCAATGGAATGCTAAAAGTCCTTGGCCCAGCGATCTGAATTTAAATTTTTTTATCTCCGATTTGGTAATAAACGGATAATAATATGTTTACAAGAAACATGGCTCAAGAAACATAATGATTCTATATCTGGGGTATACCCTTATACGTCAGGATATGAGCCAAGTGGGAATAGGGGTGGCTTGGGATTCTTGTCACATTTGGTATTCCTTCTGGGTAATGGAAGGCATTGCAGATTTGGAGTGTAAACCTTATCAAGATCCATGCTTCAGGGAATGGTTCTATTGTAAAATTTTTACAATCCCTGTCACCATTGTGCACAAGAGACTTCCAGGAGGTTTTAGAAAGGGGGATGGGTGGTCCTTGTATGTGGGGATCTTCACAGTCATAACATTCTTTGGGGCTCTAAAATCACGGATAGAAAAATGGTTAAATATATCGAGGGTTTTGATTGATGAATTGATATCGTGGTACTAAATGATGGTAACGGGAACACTGTATCAATCCATCGACAGAGATGTCCCCTCTGGAATCTTACTTCTCACTTTTATCAATTGAAGCAACGAGATGTGATTGGAAGGTCCAATGTTGAAACCTAGGAGTGATCACTTTCTAGTGAACACAAATTTTAAACTACAAAGACCATCTGAGGACACACAAGATGCTTCTTGGACTTTTCCAAGTGGATGGGTTTTTCTCATGTCGTATGTTCCAATGAAGTGAAAGGAAAGGGATTGTCGATCTCGATATTTGACAGCCTCAACAGGAAATATGTCCAAGAACTCATGAATAACTATGGCTGGGGTACAATCCCAACTTACAGAAGCCAGTGGGTAAAAAATCAGAGTCCCTTGGTGGGATGAGGGTTGCAAACAATGCGATCCGGAAAGAAGGGCAGCTCTGTAAAAGATTACGAGAACGCCCTCCTTTAAGGTTGGAGGATGTTCATGGAGATAGTAAAGGAAAAAGTGTATACTCAACTAGGACTATTAAACAAGCAAAGACTGCCTCTTGGAAATTATCCGTTCTTCGATAAACCGGACATCCCACTTAAAACATATGGAAAAGAGTAAAAGTATGCAGGGTGTTAAATCTGGATGAAGTCATATCCGGCGATTGTTTTCAGAACAGACGTTTGTTTCAAATATAGACAGGCAGCAGGCCCTGGGCGCAATTTGTTTTTGGAAGTGGGGATGCATATCATAAAGTATTGTTACGGCTGTGGAATTCGCAAATACCATTCAGGTCCCGTAGGTGAGGTATTTGAAGTACATGTATAGTTAGCCCAAACCCATTTTTTTAGAGGGATTATATCGTGATTCATATCGGGCTGCGACACTTTGAGTTAGTCGTTTTCTGTTCTTTCCTTATTTTCCGAACCAACACACTTCAACCTCAACCACGCCACCACTCCAAGCAACGCCAGCGACCGGCCATCTCAACAACATACCACCACCATCTTCGCCACTACACCACCAATCGAACGCCATCTCTCGCGGTCCACGTACGACGGTTTCCCGCGTTGGAAACCGTCGAACGCGAGAAGGGAAAGAAGAAATCACACAGCGATGGCGCGCGTGGGTTTTCGCCGCCTGTTTTTTTCCCCCTGGCCCGGCGCCCAGGACCGGATTTTCGCCGCCCCCGCATGGCGTCGGGGACGGGGGAACGAGAGGAACGCCCCCTTCTCCGAAAGCGCCTCGAAGGAGGGGTGGAAGCCAAGCACGGGGAGGGGCCGCCGGGGGTATCAGAGTCGGGGCGCAGGAGGCATTGTTTCTCTCTTGGTTCTGGAATTGGTTCTCTCTTGGTTCGGTTATTGGTTCCTCTCTTGGTTGGTATTCTCAGCTCGGCTGCTCTCCGTCCGGTGTGGTTGGTGGTTCGGGCTCTTCCCAGTCGGTGCTCGTCCGTGGCGTCGAGGGGCCAGCACGGGCAGCACGAGGCCACGCCGGAGAGACCTCGCCGACACGCTCGAGCACGGAGTCATCGGCCAGACGGGACCAGTCAGAGACGGTGCCAAGGAGCTCGAGGGTGAGGGAAGTTTCGCGTACTTCATTTTCTTTGGGGTTTTGTGTGAACGTGTGTGTGGTGGCGCCGTCCGTCAAGTAGAACCTGCATAAGTGTTGCCGAGTGACGCGTATTCGGTCGTTAGCTCTGCATTGTTGTTGTTTGTTTTCACTTGCTATAAATACAGTGCTTTCTGTGGTGCTTTTTGTGTGGTTGTGTGTAAATAAAATGCCGTGCTTTTGAATGTGGCCCCGTTTCCGCTGCGTCCTTTCCTTTGTGGGTCTTCCATCTTGCTTTCGTAAAGGGTTTGAGTGGGCGCTCGGGACGCCGATAATTAATCAGGAACCGTCGAGCGGCCGAGCGAGAACCCCGCTCCCGGTTATCCCGATAGCACGGAACGGATCGCTTAAGCGGCCCGTGTTCCGAAGTCGACCTGCGGCGAGGTGCGGTCGCCCGGTTTACCATCCGCGTGGGTACTTAGTAGGTCGCGTTTGGCGACACAACCCTATCCCAACGCGGGTGGCCGTTGGCCAGCGAAATCGTGGTGAGGCCGAAAGGCCCCACCCGTGACTGCTCCGCGGCGTTAGTCGAGAGGGTCACGACGAATTGTCCGTCGGTGGGGCGTAACCGCGATCGAGTCACGTGGCGTCGCACGCCGGCGGGCGCGAATTCGCAACAGTATATGAGTTGTGAAGCTATCGACTCCCAATTAGCAAAATCAATTCCTGGTGACCACCAACGCAGTTCAAGCCTCCTAAATTCTTCACTTAATCGTTGCTTCATCTTCGGGAGCTTAAACAGGCAATCCCAGAAAAGCTAGGGAATAGCGCCCCGGGGCCCTGATCGGTTATCATTTCTCATGTTTCAAAGCACTTGGACGATAGGGTGTTGGGTGTGATCCTTAGATTCTTCAATAAGGTTGGGATTTAGGGAAACTTCCCTGTGATTGGAAACACTCAATTGTAATCCTATCTTTAAAGATGGGAAAGATAGTGCAGCCTATCTTCATATATCCGTATTTTCTTATTTCAGTTTGTCTGCAAATTAAATGGAGAAAGATGGTGAACAATTCCGCTTGTTTTTTTTGCTGGAAAAGAACAACTCCTGTATAATTCAGAGTGGGTTCAGGAAGGGACGGGTCCTGTTATGGACACCATTGCAGCACTGGCAAATGAGGCGAGGGAAATTCCCTAAATATCAGGAGTCTCTCCTGGGATGTTTCCTTGATATCCAAAGGCATATGATTCAGTTTGGAAAGACTGGCTCTTAATGCCAACCTAGGATTAGATGTTGACTGGATTAGGGACTTTTTATCCACAGATCCTTTCAGGTGAGGGTCGGTCAGAACCTCTCTTCATTTTCACACCAGATAACAGGGCATCCCCCAGGGAGCGCCAAGCCCAACTCGTCTTAATATTATGATTTAATGATGTAGCTTCCCATCCAGCTCCACAGAAAGAATATTTTGTTCGCCTGATGCGCATTGCCATGTGGATCCGTTTAAGAAGTTTAGCCCTTTCGAGTAAAAATCCAGAATGATATCCATCTTGTGGCATGGGCCTTCAGATTGTAGTTTAAGCTCCAAGGAAAGTCAAGTTATTATATTTTCCCGCAAGAAGGAATGAGATCGTGATGGTAGTTAATGGACTGATCCCTACATACTTCTGAAGTACATTTAGGAGTATCACTTGAGTAGAGGGATTAACCGAGACTCTCACAGTTAGATGCTGACTGTAACATGTGCTGAGGCATAATTTATTACGATGTCTTTCTGTACTGAGTGGGGAGCACATCGTGATAGGCTTCTCCTCTATAAAGCTTTATTCTCTCATCTGGATTATTGGTGGCCTGGTCCTTGGGGAATGTCCATGAACATCGAAAAAAACTGGACATGTGTCCGTCACAAGCCATCCCGTATCTGTTTAGGGACTTTTACCAAGCACTGCTATTTCTGCCCTTGTCCATCGGAAGCGGGTGAGACGCCCTTGTCCCTCCGCTGGGATTTTTGAAACCATGAATATTTGGGCTGGAGCCACTCATCCGGGATAACCAATCCGGGTAAAGACGTATTTTCAAATTGCTGGGAATATCTAAAGCTTGACGAGAACCCCACTTCCCCGCCTTTCGGCCTTGCACTGTAAAACGCTGGAAGGAAATGGGGTGGATTCCCTTCCGGTGAACCTCAATCATAAAAATTTCGATTTGGACCCCTGACCGATGAATCGCCCTCCGCTCCATCGTGGGATCTTTGGGGAAAATCGACCGGCTCATCCTGCGTGTGACATGCAATCAGGCTAATTGGATTTACAATTCAATTTGGAAGTCAAGTCAATTGCAGCGTATATACATGGCTCCAAAAAGACCCTTCTCTTGGAAGACAGCTGCTTGAAATATGCATCTGATTTCAGGGTGGCCAGGGCATTTGGCTAACGAACATCTCTCGGTCTTCTCACGCAACTATTTGCCATAAGTTCTGGCTCTAGAATGGATAATTGAGTGTTAAATCCCCTTCGTGTGGTTATCCTTCTGATTTCACTTTCATTTAAAGGTGTTGGAAATCCTTTCAGGATGGTGTAGGAATGACTTGGTGCGTGAAGTTTGGTATTTGGTTAATATTGCGAAGTGGAGGGGTTGGTGTCCCCTGTGCTGGGATCCTGCTCCATGTCGGCATTGGGGAAATGAGTCCTGTGTCTAGTGGCTCAGCAGTGTCCTTAAACTGGAAAATGTCACCGTCAATCCTGCGGGGACCGTCAGAAGTTATTTAAGGTCCTCGCCAAAGGACCAGATCGAGAAAAAAATGGCAATTTCAGTGGGATTCGCAGCACGAAGGAAGATTCTGTCACACGTTCATCCAGATGTTGTCCTCGAGTTAAGACTTCCCATGCTTTCCCCGGAAAGAGAAAACCCAGGTGGTCTTGGGGAGGAGGGGCTTCAGCTCGGGCACTGCCACCTGTATTCAATACTCTGTATAAAAATTGGGGCGCATCTACGGGGTTTGTGAAACGTGCAGGAAACCCGAAAGAATCTAATCATTTATTCATAAATTGCCTCTTTCTGAGGGACCCAGACGGCAATCTTGTGCAGAATGTTGGAGTAAGGGGATCAAGGTGTTGGATCTACGGGAAGCGTTGAGGCTGATGAACCAGAAGCACCCGAACTCTGTAAGCTGGCACCAAAATTCCCTGAAGGAGTGTTGGGAAATTCATTTTAAATTTCTTTCAGACTCGATGGGTAATAAACAATTTCGATCACGTTCACGTGCGTGGCGTGTTGGAGAGTACCGGCTCTAAAGAGGTCCATTAAAATGAAGAAGAAGAGAAGGGAGGAGAAGAAGAGGAGAGAAAGAAGGAAGAAAGAAGAGGAAAAGGAGGAAGGAGAGAGAGAGGAAAAAGATGAGGAAGAAGGAAGAGAGAGAAGGAGAGAAGAGAGGAAGAGGAAGAGGGAAGAGGAAAGAGAGAAGAGGAGAGGAAGAGAGGAAGAGGATTAGCCAAGCGTCTGTGGCATGGTCTGATGTTGATGTTGATCGTTCGGCTTATCCTGCATTACAAGCAGAGATTCGCCAAAGCGTTGGATTGTTTCACCAGAACAGGAACGTGAGGAGAAAGGAGAGGTAAATTTTGGTGTTTTTTTATTTTTAATCGTTTATACAATAATTGTCGCGATATCGACGTTTGAAGTTCGGGCCTCGCTGCAGCTCGCGTTCGCGCCCTCGACTAGATGCATAGGCGCGCCTGCTTTTTTTTTTGGGAGGTTTTGCGAAGAAGGAGTGCCAAAATATATTTTTTAATGTTATTTCACACATCCTGAGGTGGTGAGCTGTTCCAGATTATATTCCGGATTGTCCATGGATGCTTTGAAAATCGTTCTTTTTACGTTGGAAAGCCATTCTTCTCTTTGCCTCCGGTTTTTGCTTCGAACGCCCCTACACGTTTATTTTTTAGTATTTAATTTCTGTCTTCAACTTTCGTCCGGGCGGTCGGGACTTACACTGGTTTGCAGCAAGGTTGCAAAAATCGATGTTTTATACCGTTTTGTACTCGCTCGTGTATTTAAGCAAGCAACGTGAGGAGAGCTTCACGGCTCCAATGGCTTCTCGGCTTCATCGCCATCGGCTATCCTCATCGGCCTTTGGTAACGAGTTTCATGTAGTTTGACTCGACGAAAGCGATTTTTCGTGAAAATTTGTTGAAAATTAGGTCGTATTGAGATTTTTGTATGGGGAAAATATGGGAAGCTTCTAGACTGGTCTTCACGGCCTCATGGGCCTTTCAACTTAATCTGCTTCCACAATGTGTCGTCGCTGGCCATCGATTCCAAACTCGATTCGCAACAAATTGTTGACAAAATCTCACCAGAAATGCACTTTTCTTGAGGAAAAATGCGTTAAAAATTCAATCACACCGTTGGGCCTCGAAAAGACACCACGTTGAATTGGGTCGGCCGCCGTGTCCGTACAACAAACGTTACCTTTTCCAGTCCCAGCAAACAGCACTGTGATCACCCAGCAAATGATACTTTTTTTTCGTATGTCTTGAAGAGACCGTTCAGGTGTTCAAAACAGTACCTGTGGGCCCAATACCTACCTGCGATCGAGGATGATAGGCATCTTGGCAAGTTCGAAGGAGCTTAAGCGGTGGAGGCATTGTTCGAAATTTGCGCGGAATGTTCGTTCAAAGTCAAAGGGATTTACAACTGCACTGAGCGTATACGGCGCCCATTGTGCAGCAACGTGGCCACAATCCCGGATAACGCTGTCGCAAGTACAATCTTGTGCTGCGCTTCGACTGCAGTCAATTATGACATTGAGGAGATAGGTCTTTCCTGTCCCTCCACTTCATTCAGACAGTAAAGTTTTCCTTCGTCGTTGCCGGAGGAAGACATAACAACGTCGAAAGGCATGTTTCTGTGCAGTATTGAATGAGCGTTGGATACAGAAGATCCATTGTTCTTGCCAGGCCATTCATGTCGAAGCCCATTTCCTCCCTGAGTAATCGTGTCTGTCTCTCTCCTGAGCATTTGAACTTTTGGTGCTGGAAGGAAAAAATCCTGTTTATATCGCATACTTTTCTCGTTCAACGCGTTCTTGTAGATACAGGCAATACTTCATTTTCGATGTTGTCCGCATATTGTGTCGCAATGTATCTCGTCATAAGATCCCCGGCAGAGTTCCAATTTTCCATGATAGCCAGAACTGGAGCCGATCCGGAGGTCGACAGGACAGAAGAATGGTGGCAAAGAAGTTGCGCAGCTGATCCCTGGATTGCAAGTTGTGGCTTCTTCCATGCTCTGTTGATTTCGCCGGTCGTCTGACAACAGGTGGAGGCAGGCTTTCTGGAACGGGGCAGAAGATGTGTTCTTCGTTAATTCTTAAATCTTTCGAAGCTGGTGCTCCACCCGTTTGTTCAAAAGCATCCGTAAATGATACAGTTCAGACTGTGTACTGAAAATTATTGTTGGTAATTTGACTCGAGTGTTTGCGCAACACATCATTATTTTCATCTGATTGCCTCGTTTGACGTTGCTATTTCTTGTCTTTGGCATTCCAGGTAAAGTTATCGAGGGAAGTCTGCGTACAGATGTTCCTGGCGATTGGATATTTGATTATCATAAAGAAAGCCGTAAGCTTAGTTGTTGGCGGTCCTCTCTCAGCAATGTTTGTGGCTTCGTGTTCTTACAAAGAATACCATTTGTTCATCAGGCAGATGGCAAACGGTAACTTTTGAACGCCGGTGATTTTTGATGAATGTAGAATCCATAGAGTTTCACAATGCTCACTTGCTGAATGTACCGGGGCATTGACGAAATTCTAGACTCGTTCAAAGTTGCAATCTCCTGTCCGACTGATTCACGCTGAAAGATTATTCGATCCTGACCTCTTGTGACTATTGTTACAGGTACTTGACAGCCTGAATGGAATGAACGACGTCTACATTAATTGTGGGTGTTGTACGCACTGAAAGGTTATGGAATGTATGGTACGACAAATGAGTTGTCAACCACGAAATCTTTCGAGTTCACTTTGAACAGTGTGAAGCCCCCCATCCCTAGCATGACATCTCTGGTATTGCGGATAACCATCAATCGAGCATTGTTGTAAGCGATATGGTTTAGGGAAGTCCTTTGTACAGTGCCGTTGTAACCGTCTCTACCATACACAGGCTGTTTTCGGTTGATGTTACCACACGGTCCATGATGTTATGAGATGTTACACATTATAAGGCTCGGATTTGTGAACCTTACAGGATTCGGCTCGTACCACCTGATTCGATATATTCTGGACACAGATGGTTTGGCTGCTTGCCATGATTAGCAAAATGTGGGCGTGGTCAACCCGGCGCTTCTGCATTGCATAGTCAAGGTGTGTGCTATATCACTTTCCAAGCACATCTTTCTTGAGCAGATCTGTCATCAATGCATCCAATTTCAATTTGAAAACTGACATTGATGTCCGTCGTCATGTGGTCGCTCACCAGGAATATTGACGACTGTAATCTTGGGCCATTTTCGGATTCGATGTAATGTCGTGAAGTAGTCTGACTTTCCTAGAATCGCACAATGGTCATTGCATTTGGAATGCTTCTTGAAGAACCGGAATGACCCGTGATCGTAGGTGGCAAAAATGATTCTCTCTGCAGGAACTGCATTTCCGCCAGCGTGCACTGCGTCATAGTCCGCTGTATTTCTCCTCGACGTAAGATTTGGTTCATTTCAACCACTGCATTGTGATTTTCAATTTTCGCCCACTGATGGACCATATTGTTGCAGCAGCCGACGACTTTCATGATTTTTTGTAAGTCTTTCCTGACCTCAGGCGACGATGGTAATCAGAGCAGTGAGAGTACTCACCTTCCTCTTCAAATTTAGCTAGCCACCTCTTCTCCATACGGAAAAGAGGACGTAGTGCAGCGGATCGTACAAACGGTGTAGCGTGTTATCCGTGCAGATCCGTCCTTGCAAATATAATAATGATGTCTAGATTTGTGTTTCTGGTCACCAGGCAAGCAGGCCGCAACTTCAGAATTTGATGGCAAGTTCATATCTTCGGCAGTATTCCATTACTGGTTTAAGTTCTTGTCTGTAGGAGAACAATTTGTAAACATCGGTTGCGTTACGATAATTCGATGGCAGATTTAAATGATGAACTAATGGATTGACACAACGAAGGAAGTGTTGGCAGGCAACAATAGGTATTGTGGATTAAAGATCATGAACATGGTGCTAAGCGATTTCTGAACTTCATAGCCTATCATATGAAAGAGACACTGTGCAAATTTAGGGGTTGTTCTCCATTACCAGGGAGGAGTGAACCCAGGTAATACAATTTACTCTGAACTTAAATCGTGGGGTTGAAATGATAATGGGTGGCCACATTGCAACTAATATGAGCCAGTGCAGTACATTGTTGTATGCTGCAAATTGGTCCTATGAAGTGCTGTGAAGTCCAAAGTGAACAAATTTCACCTGGGTGGTTCCCTTGTGGATTCTAACCTCTCAGTTTTCCTCGCTGGCAGCAATTGCCCTTCAAGTTCATCAGACCATGAATACGCCAAACAATGGGGACATGAGACGTCATATACAGCGAACACAAATTAATGGGGCGGAATGTTACACTCTTTGAAAACTCGTTCGCACAGCAGGGTAAACATTTATGAGGCGTACTTGCTGTTTCAAGAGCGGGCAAACGTAGCACTTGGCGATGCTAACACCTCCGTTTCCTATCTCGTCGTGCATGATTGGACACCCCAACCATGGATGCTACCTGCGGTTGTTTGGGTAGCAGCATTTTTCAGATTATGTCTGTCTCAGGATGTCACTAATGGGGACAAAATGAAAAGTTGTGTATAGTTTCATTATTTATTTTTTTAATGTGTTTGCCTTTTAATATTTACAAACGGTATCGGGGTGAAGATGAATTTTGGGTGCAAAAACTGTCGTTTCGCCAATGGGGTATAGATGTCGCAACGGTTGCCAGAAAATCAACGGACGCGCCAGTGGGGTATAGATGTTGCTACGGTCGCCAGAAATCATAGCGTACGCGAAACAAACTCTACAAAGGCCTTATTATAGCTATTCTATCTATATTCGATTTTTTTTGAATCCGCTATCACCTGTAAATACATGGAACACATGTGAAGATTTCGGAAGTAGAACAGAATATGTTCGGAGAAAGTGTGTTAGAAGTTCGGCTTCACGCATTATATTATATTTTACAAGCTTGAGTGGCCACCCTGTACACTGCAAACCCGACCTTAGGTTATGTTTCAATTTGGTGAGTTGTGATTTTGTAATAAACATTTATCCTTTTTTTTTTTTTCTGTAACTATCTTTTACCCAGGTAAATAGCTCTCCTGTGTTCATTTTTCCTTGTACGCAC
>JAXMNL010000973.1:0-10322 GCA_035128595.1 Eptatretus atami
ATTAGCGTCAATTATCACTTTTAATCAATAATTTCAGTGCAAGGTAAAACAAGTGCCAAGTGTAGAAGCACAATGACGCTAAACACAATCAAGTACTTAAGAACGATTATTAAGGTGCGTTCCGTGCTTAAGACGGTCAAAGAGCTCGTGTGGGAGTTTACAAGCATTGACGTTCTCATGTTTGAAATCGTGCATTCTTGATGAAGCTGCCAAAGGATTTAATGCTGCTTTTGTCACCGTAACTTCTGTGTGGCGGAAGTCGTACACCGACACGGACAGCACATCGGCCATGTCGGCGCTGTACAAAATTCGCGGACTTCTCAACTAGCTGGGCCTGCGCCTTTAAACGTTCGCCGAATTTCTTCATGGATAACCTTCTATCAGGTATTGCGCGGTCTGTAGTGGCTTCTTATCGACGTCAAACACACATATCACGTACCGAGCTATATAGACGTCAGCAATTCCTGGTCGTTTGTTTGGGGATTACGGCTGCTTCAAATATAGGAACTAATCGTATCATCACCCCATGCTATTACATTATTACGACATTACGTTCACTCTCAAAGCCTGCTGACGCCACAGCCAAGAAATCCTTCCTACAGCTATGATGGTAACGAACCTCTTTGCTTCGAAGTCTACATCGGAGAAGTTTAACTACTCCTGTTCATCTCCTTAAGATCTGTGCGGCTTCCTGATTTTAGTTTCGGCGTGTTTGGGGGACACGCACCGGTTACCTCAGCTTGACCCTTTTTATTCTACGCTCTTTGTTGCACAATACACACTCTATCGGAATATTCCTGATGTCGACGCCATTGGCGAACGGAGGTTCTACAGCAGAACCGCAAAAGAGGGTTTGGGGCCAGATTGGCGGTAGCATCACCACAGTCCTCTGAGGAACTGCAGTTGAAGTTCTTTGTAACATCGACTGTGTAACCATCAGTTTCTGTGCGGTTCACTTGGTAGTGTTTATTAAATTACAATACCGAGACTGTGGAAAAGTTCTTCTTGTCTCCACGGATAAGGATTGTCTCTGTACGATGGGCCCACGGATCAGCGTTGAACGACAGGAATGCCCCTCACTTGATGCCTGCCTTTCTGATCCGTGGCAGGAGCAGCGTTTGCCAGCAATCGTGTCTATGTGTCTGCAACAAAAAGCGTGACTTCTTCACAATCTCAGCTCAACAATTATATTACAGGGACAAAAGGTCGTGATAAACGGATCAACGTTAACAATTGAAGGCCGCATCATAAGGGTAGTCGAAGAATGTGTGAAGTTATAGACGAAGTATGCACGAGTTCACATGAGTCGATTTGTCATCGAGGATCCAGAATATGTAACTGAGATTGTGTAAAAAAGTGTCATCTGCTTACCAACGTGGCGTCTCATTCTGGGATGTCGGCGTAAGGCCGACTCGTGTTACGTATCGGCCCATATGGTGGGGCGTGACGGCCGACTGTGTGAACTACTCATATGGTGGGGCGTGACGGCCCGACTCGTGTGACTATCGGCCATATGGGGCGTAACGGCCGACTCGTGTGCGTATCCGGCCATATGTGGGGTGTGACGCCGACTCGTGTGACGTATCGCCAATATGGTGGGGCGTGACGGCCGACTCGTGTGCACGTATCGCCATATGGTGGGTTGACGGCCGACTCGTGTGACGTATGGCCATATGGTGGGCGTAACGCCGACTCGTGTGACGTATCGGCATATGGTGGGGTGGTCGAACGGCCGATCGTGGACGTAATCGGCATATGGTGGGCTAACGGCCGACTCGTGTGACGTAATCGGCCATATGGTGGGGTGTGACGGCCGACTCGTGTTACGTATCGGCCATATGGTGGGGCGTAACGGCCGACTCGTGTGAACGTATCGGCCGGTGATCTGGTGGTTCTGGCAGACTCTATGCCATATCCTGGATTGCCGTGGCATCCTAGCATGAAATCAATGACCCATGGATAATTCATCAATAAAGAAGGTTCACAGAGACAAGGATTGAGATCAGGGCCGTGACATGCTGTATGGGACAGAGCAGACGCCCTCATAAAACGCCTGCTCTACTTCCGGGTTATTTTGACCCAACCCTCCAGAACCCCTGTCCGATCTTGACTAGGACTACATAGTAGATATCTCCAGCTATCGCCAAAATGATTTTTGACGAGAAAAAACAGAAAACCCCGAGAGAAAATACAGAAACTTACCAATCCTTTTGTTGACATGAATGATGCATACCCGGCCGGCAACGACGTGTGGTCCCCGTTCTGCCTGCGCCAGCAATAGCGTCATACGTATAGATAAAGCAGCGCAGCAACGGTAAAGCCTAGGTACCAACGTAGACACAGTGTGCTGACAAGACACGCGTTCAATTCTTATGCATGACATCCAAGAAAACACCAGAATCCCATTCATGCGTGTTGCTGAAAATTCCGAAGCACATCGTCACACAGGGAGGTGCAACATCGAGCCCGGGACCTTTGACCCGTTCCTTAAGCACGGAACGCACCATAACAATCGTTCTTAAGCCTTGATGTGTTAATCGACCTGTGCTCTAAACTTTAGGCACTTGTTTACCTTGCCACTGAAAATATGAATTAAAATTCTAATTGACGTAATTAATGGTGTTCTTAATTGGCATATGCCACATGGATTTGTTCTTTAGCGCTGATTTATAATCAGTACAATAAGTTATCTCGGCGATCCAGCTTGAATTGCCTTGCACTCGAAATTATGATTAAAAAGTATTCTTTCGGCTCATCCAGGTGAGCTGACACCAAACGCACCTACGTGACACTTAAGCATCGCCTTCCAGGACTCCCACGGCCGATGGGCACATCCCGCACCCCAAACCTTTTGCACCAAAAGATTATGATAACTTCAGGGGCTCCCGACTAACAGGTGACCACACGTACATGCTGTAAGAAACGTTCTTTTATTAATAAGTTATCAATAGATTCAGGTCATTTTATTGCGTTTTGGTTTGGTTTTCAGATGATGGAAGTGAATGAAAGAACAACACTGAAGATCTGCAAGCTAGACCAAGTCGGACATTATGTGTTTCTCTCTTTTAGGCTTTCGGCTGTGAAATGTCACCGTCGACTACGTGACCTGGTCGTGAATTTCTACTTGAATGTCAAACTACATAATATTACTTATTTATTATTTTTACCGTACCATTGAAATGTTCCTGAATTTCACGGTGTTACTTGTTTCACTAAACTCTGTTGAGTGGCCCACAGGATCCTGCACTGCTTGAACGAATGACTTTTTTTCATTTTTATATATTTTTAATATAAATATTTATTTCCTGTTCTGTTGGTTATTACCTGTCATTGAACACATCCAGCTCAGAGCACCTGTCAAGCCATGCTACTAAACCCCGGTCAAAATGTGTGCAAGCTGTAATTTCCTAATTTGAGTTAATTACATCCACATGGAAATGTGTTGATGTTTTGCACTGCTGATGCCAATGTGTTGTTGACTCTGATTCTAATCCAAATTGATTTGAACATGCGAAGGAACATTGAGTAAAATAGTTGTTGATCCTTGCCAGTGTATTCTGCTATGCTTCTTGGATTTGCACGTATATCTCAACCTTGTTGTGCGTTTCTGTGTGGTTTGCTCTCCTGCGAGCCTCCACTGTGGATACAAAAATAAAATAAATATGGCTGGGATACCACTTCACCGATGACGTCATCGTTATCACTCTTATGACCCCACGGGGAGTATGAATGCATGTCCCAAGTTGATGACTTTGCCGACTGGGCATCCTCCATCGTGCAAGTCTTCCTTGACACACCTGAGCTCCTGACACATTCAAGCTTTCATCCACAGCTGATGGAGTACTGCTCCCCTCTGGCTGGGGCTCCCACCTCTCACCTTCTCGGTTTCACGCTGTGGAAGCTTAGTCTTGGGTCTCTCAGCGCAGCAGTCAGTGTCTTTCTCTTCTACGGTTCACCCCCACACCCCTCCCCCACCCGCACTGTCTGAGATATGTCCCCCCCATCTTCCACAGAGCGCTCAAGGTCCGCCACCTGTGTCCAAAACTGACATCCCTCTTGTAATTTGAACACCATTGTTCCCATTCAAGTGCTGCCTTTGTGGATCAGTAAGTTCCGTTTCAGGTGCGCTATGTATCTCTCCATAGCCTGATCCTCTCAGTCTCTTCGAGCTTGACCACAAGTTTTGGTCCTTCATGGGGATCGGAAATCGATGGTATCACCAAGTGATGCGATCAGGGTACCGTGGGAGGCTCCTTGAGTGGTGTTGAGTGTTTGTGATTTAATTATCAGACGAAGGGATCTCGTGGATTGTTACATCGTTTGCTCACAGTGGAGTAAGAACTGTTACAGGAACTTACCTGTCTGTACACACGCCGAGGGGATCGTTTGATTGTAATTACAATCATTCAATGTCAGTAAACATCACGAAACCTCCCAAAGGATTTGGAGCTCAACTACTGAACAACCTTCACAATGTGTTTAGATTTTAATATGACGTAACATCGGGGATGGTGAACAATCATTCAGAGTGGAAACATTCTATTGTGAGTGTCGTTGGGTGTAATGGTCTGACGGGATGGTGCGGAGGTAGCGCACTCACCCTGAGCTGTCGAGCACGGGTTCGAATCCCGAATCAGCTATAAACTACCACTCTGGGTTTACCTGGTGGGACGAACCAATAATGTGGTGCCGTCGTCCCTCTGATGGACGTTAAGCATGGTGGTCGTCTCTTGGTGTATGTACGTGAAAGATCCCACGGTTGTTGCTTCCTGAAAGAGTAGGCAAGTATCTCCGGCATCCTGAACATAAAACTAAATTAACTAAATTATTGCTCCAACCTTCAGGGGCACTCACTGCATTAGCAGGGCAACGAAACTGTAGCCATATCCTCAACAGGGCATGTCTTCACTGAGCCGTCTCCACCCAGGATGTTCTAATGTTGGCCAAATTAAAATTAAATAATACACCAGTTTTACGCTTCCTTTAATTATTATTTTTTCAAACAACAAATAATAAAATTATCCGCAAACATGTGGAAGGAAGGACATCTGTACATTTCAGAGACGGCGTTAGTCATTCGGGGGGCCCCATGCAAAACAATGGTCCGGCCAGTAGGGCCCCTGTCAACCGGTCTCACAACTAATATATTACACATTTGGACGTCTGTCTGTCTGACGTCGATGTATTCGGTTCGTTACTCAGAAATCTCAACCAATTAAACTTGCCAGAGGACACGGGTCATTAGCAAAGGTTTAGGACTTCAGGCAAAGGTGGGAGAGGTGTTACGATGACGCAACAAACCCTCTATTGTATCACGCTCACGAGTAAGAGGACTCCGTGTTGTTGTCACACTCGTTAACCCATGTTTGCTTTCTCTTAATTGTGATAAAAATCCGGAGAATTGCCTCGTATTACCCCCCCCCCCCGGCCGCTCCCGCAGATAAATTAAAATTATTTTATGTGATTAGAAATAACGGTCCACACCCTGATCTCACCCGACACGCCAGGCACAAACACAAACTCACACAAATCGATGATCCACGGGGTGTGCTCCGTTACCAATGAACTCGCTACCGCTTGCCGAGCCAGCCGTTCCTTATCAACTGTTTCGTCGGACTGCTTGCTTGAGAGCTTAAGCCATTGGCGAGCGCTCGACAAGCTGATCGGCAATGGAGCACACCTGAGCACACGTGCTCGCCGAAGACCCATTTCTGGTTCTGCCGCTTTGTTGATGAAAAAAGTTAATTTCGGCAAATTTTCAACACTTTCCCCCGATGTTGAGGCTTTTTCCGCGTTTCAGCACGCTGGGGTAGTTTAGTTTCATCATTGGGACAGGTGCTCTGATTTACAAGAACACGACGTTCCACCTTGCAGTGGGTTAGTCCATTTACTAATGAGGGGTGTTTTGTGATTATTGTTGAATTGAGTGCATTAATGTATTATATTCCACTTGCTTTCTCCACTAGTACTAACCATCCATCATTGGGACCATCCTCTGTGCAGAGCGTTGGTGCTGCGAAGCAGTCTCCTTGGCTCTTGGGCCAATCCTGGACATGTCACCACTCCGACACAGGATACCAGCAAGCCAGCAACTCATTTTTCCGACGTCGGAAGGATGACAGGAGAGTCAACCCCACCTGGTATTAATTCAACAGCTGAGCGGGATTTGAACTCAGGATCCTCGGATCCCAAGCCCACCACCCTGACCATGAAGCCAACACAGGTATGCTAACCCTCACCGCCTCATTTTGTAACACTGTCGTCCTGTCTAGTTAAACGTCAGGGAAAACATGTTATTAATCCATCATATGTCACAGTGCTTTCTTTCATTCAGATGGAGCGGTCCATTTGCACTGTGTTTATCACCACTCACAAGTTGATATGTTTTGTCGGCCAAAGTGAGACCAGTGTGACACTCCTCATTTTCATAATGCCAAGGTGAGCCAATGAAAAAAGCCAAGAATTCACAAGGTTTCGGAAAAGCGATGATAATAGAAAACCTATAGAAAACCAAGACGCCAAGGTGAACAACGAATAGCCAAGATCTTGTGAAAAAGCCAAGGAATGGTCACACTGAGTGAGACCCACCCTCGGGGGCCCCGTCTCGAAAGATTGTGAACCACGATAGGTCGTGTGGGGGGCCTTGTCATCTCGGGGCCCCATGCAATTGCACGGTTTCAACCCCCACCCGAACCCCTTCCTCTGGTATATTGAACCGGTTTACCCTTAAATCTGGACGATAAACTGGTGTTTTTTTAATTTGGCCTTAAGGGATAGTGATAGAAGACCATTGATTGTGTGTGTGTGTGTGTGTGTGTGCGTGGTGTGTGTGTGTGTGTTTTCATTTAACTCCATTGGTCTTCTGTTAACCTGCCCCTTCCCTGCCTCGCCCTCTCCCCGACTATGGACAGAGACACTTTGATCCAGAAACAAGGATAAAAGATGAATGAACAGCGAGCAGCTTCCGTGGAGGTGTTCCAAAAGGTGACTGGAGACCATGTGATACCGACCCGACTCCTCACAGCGCAAGACCATGTAAAGAGGGAGCCCACATACCTTCCACAACATCCCTTCTCTGGGACATATACCTTTGGTATTCCACTGAGGGTACCTGTCCAGACAGGTGAGTGTACAGTGTGCCGATTGCTTTGGGTTTCATGTTGGTTGTTTTGTTCATTATTATTCACAGCCAAGCCTAAGCGATGACGTGACTCGTCAAACCTCCCAAGCTCGTTGTTTTGTTCTTTGACACTTTGTTCCTGAGCCTCAACGCACTTGGACGTGTCAATGTGTTGTTCTTCACTCTGAGGCTTTTTGTGTTGAATTATCATGAAATATAACTGGTTGAATCATTTGAGAATTTTTTTTTACTTATTTATAACCTTATTTACCACCGGTGTGAGTAGACTGTTCTTGTTCATCCCTGACATTCTTGTGGCACATCTTTGTTGTGAAAGACAAGAAGTCAGCCCATAAGACGACTGGCGTGACGAGCCAACCAGAGAGCAGATCCATCTGGACGAGGTGTTCACACCCTTCGTTGTTCCACACCCTCAGCTTCATGGTGACTTTTCATACGTCGAGCGCGATGGTCCGATCGAGGAAAGCACCTGCACAAAAAGGATGTCACAAGAGATCACTCGGACCATGACGCCCGTCACATCAACATCTCAATTCCATGATTTCGTGCCATGGTCTTGCCAAGCCTTGTCCCGGCTCAAGAGCCTGAAGGACTCCACGAATGTACCGAGGAACATCTTCATGATCTCAGACAACACGACAAACTGAGTCCCATCAATGAAGGGTGCCCATTGATGCGGCACCCTCCTGGTGCATTACATTATTGGACAGTGTGGATTTGTGAAAATGAAGGAAGCACAAAAATCAATGGCTCAAAAGGTGAGGCACACAATCACAACTACCCCAGAAGGTCGAGTTTGAAGGGAAGACTGTACAGTATGTAAAACCTAAAACAAGGCCTCAGTTTAGATCGTTGTGGATTCATCCGAACATGTCGTGCATTGAGGGTGCTAAAGGACACCCCTGAACGACGACATCGATTTAAAAATTCCACCAAAGCACCGGCACACAATGGCCTCAGCAGGATGAAAATGAGAGTTCTGAGACAAATTGGTGGGAAAAATCAAATAAATAAATAATCGAAAGAATGCCAAAATAAACCAATTAATTAAACGAGAATGATATTCATCGAATACTTACCCTGCGCAGTCTTGAGAAGGACTCGGCGAAAGCGAACTCTTCTGTTTATTTTGAGGTTTATTCGAATTATGACGTCATAAATGAAGACACCAATAGCATCATCATTAACATATCTTATTCCGCACGGGGAGTACTTGCACTGAGCCATGTTCAATTTTTTCCATGGGAGAAGTTTTCGGAGATTTCGAGGTGCAAAGTTTTTCGTTTTTTTCCCAAGATGGGCCATGTACCACGTGGCATGTGACGTCATAATTGCGACTAAAATAATTTCTACAGGAGGGGCGCACCTGTTGGAAAATTTGTGTCAATCAGACTACGTACATACGGCACATGTGGGCGACCCCCGCTTTTTTGCTTCGCAAGCGCAGGGTAACAAGAAAAGACCAATCAGAGATTGCAGACCCTCGCCATGACTTGCTTTGTGTGGTGTTTGTGTAGTTTTGTGTGGTGTTTGTGTAATTTCATGTGGTGTTTTTTGTCGTGTATTCTGTGTGGTGTCTGTGTGCAGGTGGTGTTACGTAATAAATAATAGACACCTCGAACTGCCAACAAGAATTTGTAATATCAAACACCAACTACAATTTACTCAACATGGCAAGGTCTGTTCATTAGCTCTCATCCGAGCCTCGACAGTGTAAACAAAACAACAAAAAACCCACAACAACAACAAAAACAACAGGTGGCCTCTCTCGCAATCTTTGTGCGGTAGTTTAGAGACACACACTCTGGGCTTGCGGACCTCAATCGCGCAGGTCCCCCGAGTTCGGGTTCCGCAAATGCACCTGCTGCACTTTACCGGATGGCTCTTCGTTCCCCCCTTTGCTGTCAACGTGCTTCCGTTTCCATGCACGGCGTGACTGTTGTGAAGCCACTGCTTGTCCTCCTGCACATCGAGATATGGCAAAGAGCAAACAAATGGAAACACAAGAACATTGGTCTCACTCCCACTATCCAATGGTGCACGGCACACTGTGATGAATTCTCGAATCGTTGACGGATATAAGTAGCAGTGTAAGCTCTGACAGAGTGAGTACAGAAGGTGAATCGGAATGACAAAAGGTTAATTCAATGACATATCATTTCAATAAATCGGAATTGTTTTTATCATCATTTTTGTTTCCTTTCAATCCTTGTTTGGTTTTTGATTTTTGTTTCTTCAATTCTTCCTCATCCTCTTTTTCTTCTGCAAATTTCCTTTCATCTTCTTCACTTCAAACTCCTCATCATCTTCATCCTCTTTTTTCGTCCAAGTAAATGTGTAAATATCACAAAGGATACAGCTGGTGTGAAAATGAGAAATTACAACATCGAGCCACCAGACTCGGTGATGTCGTGGTTCGAACGTCACTTTAAACTGCGGCCGAGTCATGCCAAATACTTTAAAGTGGTGCGTGCTGCTTCCTTGTTGGCGTTCAGCATTTAAACGGAGAGAGCACGGACAAATCCCCAGCGGCTGGCATCCATGGAAGGAGGACATGCCCTGCTGAGTGTGGTGAGAAA
Source organism: Eptatretus atami (assembly GCA_035128595.1). Lineage (NCBI taxonomy): Eukaryota > Metazoa > Chordata > Myxini > Myxiniformes > Myxinidae > Eptatretus > Eptatretus atami. The sequence goes on from JAXMNL010000973.1 coordinate 9,721, forward strand.
GAGGTTGCCATTGTGACGTCGCTGGTGCTGGCCTGGTCTGAGTTGGTCTGAGTATCCGGCGATAGACTGAGATTAGACAGCTAGATTGGTCTGAGTATCCCGGGAAGTGGCAGGACTCCCCCAAGCTCAGTGGCTGTGCTAAGTGGTTGTCTGTCAGTGTGTCCATGCGTTTGTGAGTGGCAGCTCCATTACGACCTCGGACCTTGTATCATGGGGATAGCAACACTCCATATGGAGGATGATACCGGCAAAAAATGGCCGCCCATTCAAATGTGTACACAATGACATGTTCACAAACTCCTGAAGAGTGAAGACATAGGCATTTAAAGCCACAACTTTTATTCTCGAGCGTTTTGAACTACCAGACTTAAAAGACGCCAAACTACATCGTTAAAGTTCCTCATCGGGAGATACCTGAAAGGCCAATTTGCACTTCTTCTTCTTCTTCTTCTCATTGTTTCCCTCTCAAAACAATGTAAAACTGCAGCCCGACCGACCTCAATAACAACTCAAGCTATGATGGCTAGACTTAGCTATGATTCCGGGCCGAGATAGACTTAGCTATGATTCCGGGCCTAGCTCGACTTAGCTATGATTCCGGG
>JAXMNL010000974.1:7471-24458 GCA_035128595.1 Eptatretus atami
CGTTTACGGTATGATGATGATTTGTTCTAATGGTTTTTTCCCGTAATGATGATTGTGTACCGGTAATGGATGATATTGTCTTTATGTAATGATGATGTTACGGTGGTAAGATGATTGAATTTGTGTTCCGTAGGGTTGATTTGTGTTATGGTGATGATGATGATTTGTGTTACGTTAATGACGATTTGTTTACTGTGTGATGTTTTGTGTACGTAATGATGGATTCTTGCTTAACGGTAAATGATATTTGTTATACGGTAATGTGTTTGATGTCGGTAATGGTGATTGTGTTCATGTAATGATTGTGTTACGTAATGGGTTAGGTGATGATTGTGATTACGAGTAATGATGTTTGTGTTCGTGGTGCATGATTTTTATGTATACATGTTTCGTGATTGGATGATTTGGTAACGGTGTATTGTGTCAGTGTGATGATGATATTACGTTCACTGGGTGATTTGTGTGTATGTACCGTATTGCTTACAGTATTTGTGTTACGTAAATGTGATTTGCTTACTGGTATATGAAATTTGTGTTACGGTGCATTGGTGATTTGTGTACGCTATGATTCTGTGTTTACAGTGATGGTGATTCTTGTACGAGTGATGTGTTGTGTTACACGTAATGCTGATTTGTGTTCGTCGTAATATGATTCTAGTGTTACGCGTATGGTGATCTTGTTCACAGTTGATGATTTGTGTTACGTAATGTGATTTTTGCGTCACGGATGATGAGATTTCTTTACCGGGTATGATTTTATGTTACGTTGATGATTATTGTTACGGTGATGCGCGATTGTGTAACGGTTAATAGATGATTTGTTTACGTGTTGAGTTGTTGTTACCGAAGATTGATCTTGTCTACTAGTAATGCATTTTTTAGTGATGTACTTGTTTTGTATTACGTATATGGTGATTGTGTATGTTAATAGTTATATGTTACGGTATGGTGATTTGTTCAGTAATGATGATTTTGTCACCCGGTGATGATTGTATGTTTACGGCGATTGCGATGATGATTTGTGTCTCGGTTGTGATTTGTGTGACGGTGATGATGATTTGTGTTACGGTGATTGATTGTGTTAGGTGTGGTGATTGTTGACGGTAATGTTTTGAATTTTTTGGTGTGTCTTTTCGGTTGATGATTGTGTACGGGTTGATGGTGATGTTTGTTACGGTGATGTTTGTGTACGTAATGATGATTTGGCGTTTAGGTGTGATGATTTGTTGTTACGGTGTATGGATGATTTGTGTTACGGTGATGATTTATTTATTGTGATGTTTATGTTACGTGATGATGATTTGTGTTACGGTAATGATGATTTGTGTTACGGTAATGATGATTTGTTTTACCGATGTTTGATTGTTTACGTGGATGGTGATTGTCTTACAAGTGATAGAATTTATGTAGGTATCTGTGATCAAGTTTAAGATATTGCTCACGTAATATCGTTAATGATATTTGTAGTTCGCGATGTGTATGACGTTTACTGTTCGTGCTTGATGATTTTTGTTACATCGTTTCTAAGTGATAGGACTGATTGTTACTACGGTGATGTGATTTGTGTTACATGTGACTGTATGGTGATTTGTGTCACTACTTTGGAAGCTGATTTTTGTCATGTAATGTATTGTGGTTCACGCTCAGTTGGATTGATGATTTGTGTCAGGATGGTTGTGCTTAGTTTACGCGTGATGATGATTTGGCACTTCACGTTGATGTATGGTTAATTGATATTGTGTTCACGTGATGGATTGTGTCCACGTGATATGATTTGCTGTCACGTGTGTATATTTGTTGTAACGGTGATGATGATTTGTGTCACAGGTGAATGTGATTTGTGTCACATTTGTGTGATGATTTGTGTTGTTGAATGAGTTGTGTTACAGGTGATGATTGATTTATTTACCGGTGATTATTTGTGACGTGATGGATATTGGTCTACGTCATGATGACATTTATGTGTCGACGTATGATGATTGTTCACGGTGATGATGATTCGGTGTCGCGGGTGATGATTGTTCTTGTGTTACGGTAATGATGATTTGTGTTACGGTAATGATTTTTACACTTTATATTCATGATTTCTCATCAAACATGGTGATATTGATTTCTTATTGATGTAAACTTTTTCTGATGTTTCTCAATAAACATGATGGAGATAGAATATTCTTGGTATCTTTGACTCTCTTGAAAACGTGATTGTCGGATATACAAGACCTTTCATTTCCGTTACGGTAATGACTCGACGGCCATAAAGCACTGAAATCGCGGTGAAACATCGGCTAATGAGAGGTAATTCAGTGCCGCTTTCATCAAATACACCTGAAACTACGTCCCATTTGCCACATTCGGACCTGAAAATTGTAATCTTGTTCAAAGAATTTTCTAATGTTACCACCTCCTGATTCTGTCAGTTATGTGAGAATGACCCAGCTGCTGCTTCCACTCGTGCCGGGCATCCTGCGTGCGCCACTCACACCTTGCAGCACGTCGGGCCTCGGACATTGGCTCCCATGAGAAAAAAATTCACTAAATTCCCTTTACTTGCCCCCGCTTCTAGCCGTTCACTCTCCGGTAATTTATCCGGTGCGGAGCGTTTAGGCGCCTGCTCCTCCGAAGCCATTACCACCTCGAGCAATGGTCCGTGCTTGGACGGTTTGCCAAGCATGGACTGCACACACTCTTGTACACGCCGTTCCTCACACGCAGAGTCCCGTGGGGCCGGTGTGGTTTCCAACATAGCTTTTTCACACTCGGGACACTCAGCCCTCCCATCACTCACACTAACCGCTACCCCTGTCTGAGTCGGTGTGCAACCTGCACCTTCTTGCGCACTCATCCATGCCATGTTGCTCGTGCTCTGCACACATTCTGACATTCATACCAGGGGCTTGTGATATCCCAAGAAACCCAGGAGCTTCTACTCCCCCAAAACTTGGCATGTACCTCTTCGTGTCATGCGCCCGTTCTACCTCGCACAGCCTTACCTCCACTGGTCTCACCTGGTCAAGGTCTGCTTCAAGGGAGAGTATCCTCTCCCTTTGTTCCTGAAGGAGGTTATCCTGACCCTAACATCAGGTCTCAAGACATTCAACAAGCTCAGTGTTAATGTCTCTAACCTTTTCTTATATTTGTGTTTGCTCCACCTTTACCTTATTTAATCCATCCTTCACCCAGTGCCGGGCAAGGTCTTTGCTCAGATAATTCTTGAGAAGGTTTGCCACAATCTGCTTGAGCACCAGCGTCCAGAGTAGTCAGGCTTTACAACAAAGAGGTCAACGATTGACCGTGTCCTTGCCCTTCGGGTCCTCACCGAACGCAGATGAGAGTTACGGCAGGGGCTGTTTGCAGCCTATGTTTATCTCTGCAAAGCGTTTGATTCAGTGAATCGGGATGCCCTCTGGAGGATTCTTGGTCTTTGTGGGGTGCCACCAAAACTGATCAATCTGATGTCTAAATTCTACTCTGGTACTGAGAGTGCTGTGAGATGTGATGATACCATCTCTGATTTATTTCCAATTGTTATTGGAGGCAATCAGGGGTGTGTACGGGCTCCCACACTTTTCAACACTTGCATGGACTGCATTCTGGGGAGGATGTCGGAGAGATCGAGCTGTGGTGCATCAACTTGGGAATCTCAAGTTCTCTGACCTTGATTTCACAGACGATGCAGTTATCTTTGCGTAGACTCTAGATTTCCTTTTGTGGGCCTTCGTGGGGGTAATGATATTCATGTCTCTGCTGGCTGCAAGCCAGAGCTCAATAGACGTCTGGGTCGGGCCTGGGGAGTCATGTATTCACTGGACCACAGGGTGTGGTGCTGTCGGTACCTGCACAGGAGGACAAAAGTCTTCAGGACCTTTGTGCTTCCAGTCTTGCTGTTTGGGTGTGAGACTTGGACTCTGACCAGGGATCTGAGACGGAGATTTAATTCCGTTGTTACCAGGTGTCTTCAGAGAATCCTTGGCTTTCGATGGTCAGACTTTGTGTCCAACGAGGGGTTGCTGAGAGAGACTCAAATGAGATTTGTCATCTTGTATAGTCCGTGAGCGTCAGCTGCGGCTGTATGGACATGTGGCTCATTTTCCTGACGCTGATCCTGCTCACCAGATTCTCTCAGCGAGGGAGTCTCGTGAGTGGAGGAGGCCAATGGGCCGACCACGTGCCTCCTGGTTGCAGTAGATTGATCCGCATCTCAAAAGCTGGGGATGGGCCAGATCAGCCTGGGGATGGCCAGACGGAGGCCCCTGGAGTACGCGCGAAAGTGGACGCAGCGACGCGCTGCTCTGGCGCATGCTCCCATACCTGACCTGACCTGGTATCTACCGCGGTGAGGCTGAATCTTTGGGCCTCTCTCTCACCGCAGGCAAGTTGGTGGTCTTTCTGCTTCTGTCTCTCTTCGTAATTGCCACCCTCTCTGCCTGCCCTGCCCTGCCCTGTCCATATTATGCGCATGGTGCTCAAGGTCCGCCAGCAATCCCCTTCTGGTAAAACTACCAAGATCACGAATCACTGCTTACTTTCACTATTTCATTCTAGGTGTGCGCTGCCGCTCGCCACGTCGCCACAGGGCGAATCCCCCTTACCTGTGGCTAATATTTTAAACCACCATTAGCCACTGTGGCTAATCCATGTTTTAGTGTTTTTTTTTTATTTTTTACCAGTTTTAGACATTTTGGGTGAATTTAGCACAGAATTCAACCTTTATTGAGACGGCCGCCATTTTGTATGTTTTGATTACGGGAATCACGCGTGATTTCGTACAAGCTTATATATATACTAACTTTAGTAGTTTTAAACTTGTTTCTAGTAAAAAAATCGACCGAAATTACGCATGATTCCCATGATTCTCGTCTCAAAATTTTATTTTAATTTTTTTGAAAAAAATTTTTTTCCCCCCGGAATGATTCGGCCTACTCGGCGCTACATGCTTCGTTGGGTCAGTGGTTGCCAGGTGAGTTTTGACACAATCAGTAGTAGTACCTGTAGTAGGACGAGTTTGTTTGGATGAGTGAGTTTGATGGGTGACTTTATTTGGTTGGATGAGTGAAGTTGATGGGTGAGATTGGTTGTATGAGTGAGTTTGATGTGTGACATTGGTTGGAAGTGTGAGTTTGATGTGTGAGATTGTTGGATGAGTGAGTTTGATGTGTGAGATTGGTTGGATGAGTGAGTTTGACTGGCATGAGGTTGGTCCAATCCTGGTCCACAACCACCCCATCCCCCACTGCCACCTACTAAAGGCACAACGACCATACCCCCCCCCCCCCACACACACACACACACCATCACCACCATACCTCACAATCACCACCTCCCCTGATGGTCATTCATTCAACCAATCTCACACGTCAAACTCACTCATCCAACCAATCTGAACAATCCAACTCACTCATCCAACCAAACTCACACATCCGCCTTAAATTAACTTCTTATTTCATATTGCTAAAAAAAAACTTTTGAATAAATATGTGGCTATTTCCTTTCTCCTGTGGCTAATCATTCTAAACCTGGATTAGCCACAGTGGCTAATTCCTTTTGAAAGCCAGAGCACACCCAGTCATTCGTTTTTTTTTCCCACCTTTGGAACAAACTCTCTTCAATTCCATTCTTCCCTCCAGGCCTTCAAAACAGCTGTTCACCAAGAAGAGTGGGGATGAAATAAAAAGAAAATGATTAAGCAACCCGAACTATTAAATAATTAAATCGCAACGCACTCCCTGTTGTCCCGCTAAACAAAAGGTAGGGGACTATCTACACGTATAATAATGCATCTGTTGTATCTGTATATATATCTGTTGTATGCATGCGGTTCCGAGAACTGCAACAATATATATATATTTTTTTGAAGGCGTTTCCAATCAAAAGTAAAAAATAGATCGACTCCGCTTATTTGGGCAAGAAAGCGAGAGCAGATCCGGTCTCAGGCAAGGTTTCCTCGGCTTCATCAGGCACAATAGACTATTGTGCCTGATGTCTATTGTGCCTGATGAAGCTGGCTGCGAAGCCAGCGAAACTTTGCCGAAGACCGTATCTGCTCTTGCCTTTTTGCTCAAATTAGTGAAGTCGATCTATTTTTTACTTTTGTTTGGAAGCGCTTTCTTCTTCTTCTTTAAAAATGTGTAATCCCAACCACCCCAATGTTATACAATATAATTACACTGACACTTGATACCCCACTGACTGTGACTGGTGAGGCCAGATTGATGTTAGCACAACCGGGAAGCACCATTGATGTTATTTAGAAGTCGGGGAAAGTATTAATACAATTATAAAATTCTCCTGATTTGGACGAACGTCGTGATGATGACCTAATCACGACAGCGTCATGCCGACCAACCCCGAAGCTCTCACCTAATCAATTATAAATTCACATTGCCATCAATATGTTGTTTCCCAGGGTGTAAAGGCAAGGTAGACATTATATCAATTGCATTTTGATTTGTTTTCGTGGGTTTTCCCGAAATATATATGTACATTTTTTTAAACACTATTGTGATTCTCATGTGTGTAATATTTGTGAATGTATTTACAGCTGTAGAGGAACTCTGGGAATGGTTATAAACAGCAAAGGGCTTACCTTGGTGGCCTTTCTTGGTTGCTTTCTGCAGCTTTTTCGGATAGAAGAGCATGGGAGGAGTCGATTTATTTATATAATCCCAGCCACCTGGGTTTGATAAGGTGAGAGCTGATTGGTTATTCCCTCCAGTCACAGGTGAGAGATGTGGGTGGATCTTTCTTTATCATTTATATATTGACTACTTTCGACATTTGCACGTGGTACCATGTTTGGGAGCATCATCGGTATGTATTTCTGTCTGCACTGTTGCTGATTCACCAATAAGTGATGAAATTGGTCTGGCGGCTGAGGGTGTGTGTAGCATTGGGATTCTCATATGTGTAATATTTATGAATGTCTTTACAGCTGTGGAGGAACTCTGGGAAGGGTTTGAAACAGCAAAGGGCTTACCTTGGTAGCCTTTCTTGGTTGCTTTATGCAGCTTCTTCGGCTAGAAGAGCATATGGGAGGAGTCGATTTCTGTGTATAATCCTAACCACCTGGGTTTAATTGATTAGGGGAAAGCCGATTGGTTATTCCCTCCATTCCCAGGTGAGAGATGTGGGTGGGTCATTCTTTATCATATATATTTATAATCCATGCTGAGTTCTCCAACCTTTAATTGAAATAAATAAATGACTCGACGTTTCAGTTTGCAACACGTACCAAGACGTGCCTCCGCTAACATAGTGATAAGCAATACATCATAATCCCCCGATAAACCCTTGAAAGTTGTTGGTGGGCCAATCTGGCCAACCAATCAACAAACGTGTCACGCCACTCGTGAATTACACTAGCTTCTCAAGCTACTCCATTAGCCTTATACTCAATAACGGCCGTTTAAAGACTATTCCACCAATCTTGACAAAAAGCAGTTTTACAAATAATCTTGAGTTGGGATTTACATTTGATGATAAAACACCAGTTTATTCTTTTGTGTAGCATTCATGACAGTTGCATAGGATTAAAGCCCAAACCATGATATTAAATACAAAGTAACAGGACAATTTACACCTTCAATCCTGTAAAAACAAAACAAAACAAAAAACCCAAAATGCATCTGTATGATAAAAAAAATATCCAAGACAAATAATGATAAAATAAAGTACAAAAATTATTTACAGCACCTGCAGGTAAAAAACAACAAAACAAACAAACAAAAAAAAATCAATAGATGCGTTGACTGTTGCATTGTAAACAAGGTGGTGCGGTGAATACAAAGCACTACAGCATCGTGGATATCGTGTCCATTATATCAATAACTTGAGACATTCAAGTAATGCAAGTGCAATGATAATATATAATACACGTACTTGAGCACACCGGCACAATTGATTAAATACTTCAACTTAACTTGTAGCATGGAATGTGGTTGTGGTTGGGGAAAAGAATGCAATTGTAAATGCGAGGGGTTTAAAGTGTGGAACGTCCGGACGACATCGGCACAAGGGTGAATGAAAGATGCAGCACGTGGCCACGATGAGCACTTTAGTGTTTCACCGCGACAGGACAAATGCCCAGGGCAACCACAGCACAGTGGAACTCACTTATGAGGATCTGTTCTTCATCCATGGGAGAGAGGTAGAGGGTCTCTGTGGAAGAACCCTTACTCCTTCCCTCTTACCCATATCCCTCACAATGAAATTCGACAGTCAAAATCAATGTTAACGTCTCGTCACATTTGTAACTCAGTAGGAAACATTATGTGGTTAGTTGAGTGTTGTTTATGTGGAAATGAACAAACATCAGCAATTCTGACAATATGGTTATTTCTAATATAAAATGCTTCCCGAGCATGGGGCAAAGTGCAACGACATTAATTTACGGAGCAGTGGAAGTAACGATGCGGGGCTTCACATTCGACACACATGGGGTTCAAAGCTGAGTGCTTGAAATGCTATCTTCATCAACATCGCTAAATGACATGGACGACTCCAAAGAAGGTGGGAAGAGACCGAGCGCTTCACAAATAGAGCCTTGCACATCTTGCTGCATGAAGTTCATTACGAGTTTGGGAAGATCTTCCTTGAAGGCCTCGTACTGCTCTTGCAATTCCTGCATTTGCTACAGGGTAACAAGCATTGCAGGTGATGACATCAGTTAGACGTGAAGGTTAAAACTTCAGGAAAGAAAAGAAGCAACCAAATAAATTAAACAGTTCGATTGGAGGAACGTCAAGATAGGAAAGAGCGGTGTGACAGCGAGCAGCAATGTGGTGCAGGCCAAATGAATTGCATCAAACGCACGTACCCTCTTGCTGTCCAGGCGAATCTGTTGCTGTAACTGTTGGAACCTTTGATCGAGCATCTCTTGCCGTTTTATTTGGGATTCTTCCAACTGTAATGGAACAAACAGATGATGATGAATGTGTTTCAGATTAAGAGAAACAAACAAAGTTGGTTCCCATAATGCAAGCGACTCAAAATGCCCCAACTCAATATGTTTTCTCAAAACTGAAAATACATTATATATTATCTTTAAAGTATAATATTTTTAAACTGAACTATTATGGCTTGTGTTGAAAATTGTGCACTTCTTGCATGGAGAATAGAAATAAGATCCAATGCCTCAGATGGGAATTCCAAAAAGACTCACCCATTCCCACAATAAGGTCTGTCCATATTTGGTTTTGAATCAAACCTAAATGTAAGAGCACTCTGTGTGACTCGTGGAAAGGTATCGATTCCATGCTACATACTCAGTCCCATCAATGGGCCACCCAGGTGGAAATAGCTCTCAAAGTTATTGGAAGCTCCCGGAATGAGGCCAAAGCACAAGATCCGTTTCACTCACTCTGTTTTTCATTGCAACTTCTCCATTATTTCTCCCTCTGCTGTTAGTCTCAATCCTCTGACCCTCCCAGGCAACTCCAGAAGGCACACGTTTCTCCAGTAACCCCATCCTGGTTAAACTTCCAAAATCTAGGCTTATTGCACACCAACTCTTTTATTATTCACTTCTCCCAACTGTGGAAACACTTTCCAGAGGCTGCTCAGTCTTAGTTTTCCCTCCAGGGCTTCAAGCAAGCAGTTCACCACAATCTCTGGTCATCCCAAATTCTAATCCGTGATCTTCATTACCGCCATTAACTTTTTTATACGCCCGATATATATATATATATATATCGGGGCGTATTATGTGATACCGTCCGTCCGTCCGTCCGTCCGTTCCTGTCCGCACTCTAACTCTCAGTTTTCAACTTTCACGTTTCATATTTGGTACATAGGTACAGACTGTGGAGACGGTGTGTCACGACATACGTTCGTCATTTAAAGTGGTTGCTGTTTTCCATGTAGTAGCACAATTCTGTATATAACTTCTTGTTCGGGCGTATATTGTGCTCACTTGAGCTCTTGTTGTAATTTGATGTAGGCATTTTTAATTTGTTTATGGTGTTGGCAATAATTCGCCTACTCTTTGTGAAGGAGACCATGGGATCCAGAGTGTGCTTAACATCCATCCAATGGATGGCACAGACACAGATGCCTCACCATGTATGATAACACACAATTCAGAGATAACACACAACCCAGAAGATAACACACAATGCAAAAGAGATAAAACACAATCAAAAATAGACAACACAACCCAGGAGATAACACACAACCCAGGAGATAAACTAGAAGAGATAGCCCACAACACAGAAGAGATAACACAACCCAGAGCTCACCGCTTTGTACTTTCCCACAGCGTCCGAGATGAACCGAGCGTTTATCTGCTCTTTTTGCCTGTGTGCACAACACACACGATGGTGAACCTTATTCCCATTCACAAGAAAATGAAGAGGATGTAAAAGCAATAATATTGTGATGCCAGGGGCACATGTATAATAAAATGATTCAATTGTGTGCAGGTTGGGTGCGATGGAAGCTTTAAAGTGACAGTGTGCTCAAACAAATTGATCGGTGCTGTTATTGAACAAGCAACAGGGTACAGTCGTTTTGGTACAGTGCTCACAGTTACTCCCAATTCTCAGAGACATTGGTCTAGCTGTCCTGTCTGTCTGTATCCATCCATTGGGACCATGCTCTGTGCAGAGCGTTGGTGCTGCCTCAGCAGTCTCCTGGGCTATTGGGTACAATCCTGGACGGGTCGCCACTCCGACACACTCTGTCTGAGGTCCTGGATGTTAAACAAACTGAATTTTGTTACAACAGACATTGAAGGAGATACCGTGCACAGCTTACCTTTTGATTGAAGCTCTCATTTATAATAATTTCAACTGATTAAGCTGATTTAAATACCTATTTTTGAACAGAATAAAAGTTAACATCATCCGTGAATTACATGTGGACTTACCTCTCCACCTGCACCTTGTCCTTCAGCTCTTTGCTTACAGAATCGAGTTGCTCTTTCACGGCCGCGTTCATCTGCTTCTTCAAGTCCTTTTGCTCCCTGTAGCACAAATACAACATCCGCAACATCGTCTTATTTTCTTTTTTTGTTTCTGCATATTCACTTTAAGTTTTCTTTTGGCTGAAGTTCACACAACAATCGACTCGATCATGGGATCCAGTGGCTTCCTCGACATCTTCCTATTTCCCATCATATAGGTCCGTTGCTATCTACACAAGCCAGAGCCTGATCTCAACGGCACGTTTTCAGCAATTTCATAGATGCTTACCCCATTCAAGTGCTTCAGTAAGAAATTCTGAAAATTCTCCTAATTGGTCTTAAAAAGAAGACTAACTTCAGTAGCAAAATAATTTGTATGTCACAAGATAGACAGCAGTTAAAAAAAAAAAAAAAGAATAGGTATGTTTGGTAAACTGTCCATTTTAATTAATATTCATTTTGATCAGTCATGAAGGATTATTAAATTAATTTTATTTTTCAACAATTTACTTTGGCGAAAGGAATTTACTTTGGCAACATTCTTAAAAAAAAAAAGAAAAAGATTGAGGCTCATGGAAGAACGAGGTGATGGAGAGTTATGAAAGCACAGGAGGAGAGGAAACACAGTAACGTACAAACAAGAGGGTATGGTTAATGGAGATAGAAAATATCACTGGTAGGGATGGGTGATGACATGAGGCACTGCTTGCCTGAAAGAGGAACAGTGAAATTGTACTGCCAAAGAGTCAGATGGAACAGCCAAACACTGTATGATGCTAACTATTGTACAGAATCATCATCATTAGCTATTTTCAGTCGACTGCTGAATGAAAGTCTCATCATGTTGACGCCATGTTGCTCTGTCTCTTGCCTTGTTGTTCCAATCGACTCTTCCCCGATATTTGTCGATTTCATCCCTCCACCTTTGGCGTGGCCGTTGTCTGTTTCTGTTGCCATCCATACATTTCCATGTTGTTACCCCGCACACATGAAGCAAAAAGCAGGATTAAGCAATTGGTTCATGTCCGTCCATCCATCTGTCTTATCAGTTTATGATTGAGGAAGAACTTATTTAAATCGACTTCGGGTTCCGGGTTTGGAACGTCAACAGGTCTCCTTCGTGGCTCTCTGCTGACGATCTCAAAGTAAAGTTTCCGGTCATTATCTGTCCCGTTTTAACTGTTTATTCTCTCACTTACATGTTACTGTGTGTTCCGAGTTGGGTTTTGTTTCAAAAATCATGCCATTTTGTGAGATTTTGTCGACTTTGTCATACCGGACGCTTGAGGCCTACCCTTGAGGCTTGAGGCCTAACAGTACGATCGTGTTTTGTTTTTTCTCCCCATTACCTTCAATTTCTATCTTTCTCACTTTCTTAAGGTCCCCCATCCCTCCCAATTAATCATCTATTTCTTATCTTAAATCAAAAAAAAACAAACAAAAAAAAACCACGATCTTTTCTTCTTCTTCTTCTTCCTCGATTTTTTGTACAACACTTACATGACCTAATATGTTTAAACTCTCTCAAACATTAATAATAATAATAAAAACGATCTCTTATAATGCTTCATCTTCCTGTTTCACACATGTGGTTCTCTTTACTGTATCATAATGCACTACTCTTCTACTATTTAAACAGACTGCTCTCAATTCGACCTTTCCTTCATACCTTGCCTAAAAAATCCAACTGTTACAGCGCTTCTTCTCTCCATTCTCTGGATTCGCCTTTATTGCATCCATCAAGAACTGTGTTAAATCGCATCTCTGACCTAAAACTTAAAAAAAAACCCAGGTTACTATAAATGTTCGCTTTCCATCAACCATTCTTTTTTTTCAACTCCAGTGCCAACTCACCCTCTCACCCTCACTCTCAAAGCAACCATCACACTCTTCTCCCTCCAAGCCTCCTTCTCACCTCTCTCAAAACTCCCCCTCACCTTTCTCCCTCCATTAATCCCCTCACTCATCCTTCTCAAAGTTGCCCCCCCTCCTCTCATCCACAAAGCTGCCTCCTTCCACTGCCCTCTCACCTCCTTTTCTTCACTCCACCTCCTCAAATGCCTTCTTCCCCCTCTCTTGTCCCCATCTCCCCCAGTACCACAGAGGCCTTTTCTCCTCCTCATCCGGCCCCTCCACTAGCTATTCTGCAATCCCCACACTCTTTCAACAACCCTCCTCACCTACCCCCCTCGTCCCTTGTCCTATCCTCCCCTCCCCCCCCCACCCCTGCACCCAAAGCCTCCTCCCTCCCCTCCCTCTTCATTAAAAGTGTGGACCTCAATTATCCAGGGCCTTCGCTCAAACCTTTCAGATATTTCCATACAGGTTGCCACTGACAAACCAGACATATCTGCCCGAACAGAAACTTTCCTCCCCCAAGACGTGTCTGACTCCCAAGTATCTCTCCCTGGTTACTCCCTCCTCCGGTATGACAGACCTGAGCCTCGTCCTGGTGGAGGTGTTGCTCTCTCTCATCAAAGACTCTATTCCTCACTCTCCATGCACTGCCCTCACTCCCACACCCCCAGGAATACCTCTGGATACGGTTTCCCTCCACTTCAACCTCATATTTATATTGTGTACTGTACCGTCCACCTAACAGTGATGACTCCATCTACACCTCACTATCCGAAAACATGGACCAAACTTCTATCTTCTCATCCAAACTCTCTCTTCCTCATATGTGGCGACTTCAATTGTCATCATGCCAGTTGGCTAGGTGTGGGTACCTCTCTCACCTGTCATGGCACCTCAGCAAAAGCTTTCTGCGACTCATTGGGACTGACTCAATCGGTCAACTTCCCTACCTGGATCTCAACCAATTGTACTCCATCTCTTCTGGATCTGATTTTGACAAACTTCCCTGACAATATCTGCTGCTCTTCCTCCGCTCCAATCGGTTCTTCTGACCACATCCTTGTCAAAATGGACATCTCTCTGGCTGTTGTCAGAGAACCACCTCACCGCCGTCGAGTCTGGCATTTCACTTAAGCTGACTGGCAGGGTCTCCAAGCAGCCCTCAAACTTATAGACTGGTCTCCTATCGCTACTTTCTCCAACATCAACTCATCCTGGGAATTCTTTCAAAGAAACTTGCTCTTCCTCATGCACAGATTTATCCCCTCTCGTTTTCAGTTGTCCTACCCTTCCTCCCACCCTTGGTTCACTGAAGCTTGTGGTGAGGCAGTTGTCCTGAAACAACTTGCCTTTGCCTCATGGAAAGCAAACCCAACTGAGGACAATCTCAGTTCCTTCCATAAAGCTCAGAATAAGTGTGTATCTACCCTCAGGAGAGCCAGAAAACAACATCTTTCTCATCTCAAGTCTGAACTCTCAAACCTCTCTCCCTCCTCAAAATCCTGGTGGCATCTAATCAAATCTGTTTCTGGTGTATGTTCCCCTCCCTTACCTCAAAAGGCCGCACTGCTGATACCGCACGTGAAAAAGCTGAATGCCTAAACTCGGTGTTTGCAGCTAAATCTTGTGTCCAAAAACCCATCACTTTCTCTACCCAGCTTACCCCAGTCGCACCCAATTGTCCCTGGACTCTGTGTCCTTTTCTCCTGACAAGGTGGAGAGCTTGCTGTCAAACCTCGATTCAGATTCTGCACGTTCCAGACGGCATCAGCCCATGTGTCCTCAAAACCTGCTCTTCTGCTCTTTCTCACCCTCTCTCTGTTCTATTCACCCTCTCATTTGCTCAAGGTCATCTGCCATCTGCTTGGAAATCAGCAAACATCACTGCTCTGCACAAAAAGGGTGCAAAAACAGATCCCTGAAATACAGACCAATCAGCCTCTCCCAATCATCAGCAAGGTTATGGAATCCATCATCGCTTCAGACATCAAATCCTTCCTCTTCTCCAATGGCTTGATTTCTGATCATCAATTTGGTTTCAGACCAGGTCACTCTACCCTGGATATGCTGCTTCTGCTCTCCCAACAATGGATGGAAGTCCTCAATGCCAGACAGGAAATCCGAGCCGTATCCCTGGATAAATCACGTGCTTTTGACACAGTCTGGCACCCTGCCCTGCTCACCAAACTCTCTTCCTATGGTATCCAAGGCCATCTCCACTCATGGCTCGCAGACTTCTTCTCCTGTCGCAGTCACCGTGTGGCCCTAAATGGAGTTCTTTCATCCCCTCTTCCTGTCCAGGCTGGAGTTCCTCAAGGTAGTGTTCTGGGCCCTGTTCTTTTCTGGTTTTCATCAATGATCTCTCCGACTCTCTGGAAAATCCTCTATATCTGTTTGCTGATGACTCCACCCTCTGCGTACCATCGGTGATCCTCAGACCGGCAAGAAGCAGCTTCTTCGCTCACTGCAGATCTGGATAAAATCACAAACTGGTCCAACACGTGGAACATGTCTTTCAATCCGGACAAATCTCACACTCTCACTATGTCTCTTCGAAAGGACCGTTTAGAAAACCCCCCATCCACTTTCTCAACAATCCTCTGGAAAAAGTCCTTTCTTTCAAGCTTCTGGGTCTCACTATCTGCCATGACCTTTCCTGGGAAAGCCATGTTTCAACTTCGCCTCCAAAGCCAGTCGTCGACTGGAATCCTCTGTCGTGCAAAGTCCTTCCTCGCCCACCTTAGCTCCTGACCACTTACAAAGCTTTTGTCCGCAGCCTGATGGAGTACTGCTCTCCCTCTGGGCTGGTGCTCCTGCCTCCCACCTTTCTCGGCTTCACGCTGTAGAAACAAGGCATTTTGGATCATTGGCATCTCCGTAATGAGGCTGAGTCTTTGGGCTTCTCACTCATTCACGCAGGTTGGTCGGTGGTCTTTCTGTCTTTACCGTCTCCTCTCCAGCCTTGCCCCCCCCCCCCAGCTCTCTCTGCGATTTGTCCCACCACATTTCCGCAGGGCGCTCAAGGTCCGCCAACACCCCCTTCTGGTAAAAACTACCAAAATCACGAATCACTGCTCACCTTCACTCTTTCATTCCTCTTTTTTTCTCGTCTTTGGAATAAACTCCCTCACTCTATTCATTCCCATTCTTCCCTCCAGGCCTTCAAACAGCTGTTCACCATCACCTCTTATCATCCCATCCAAATCCTCGATCTTTCTACCCCAAATAATCCACCCAAGCCCACCTCCTTCAAATTCCCTGCTTTCCTTCCTGAAACTCCCTGTAATGTCCATCTTCTTTTTCCCATGTTCCCGTCCCACCCCTCTCCCTTTCACAGATCTCCTAATGTCTGTTCCCCACTGTTTTGTACTTCCCCTCCCTCCCCTCCTGTCTCATGTCCCCCATGATGTGCGTTGTGTGTTAGCTCTCAGACGAGCCTCGACAAGGTATACAAAAAAATAAAATAAAAAAAATCAAATGTAATATTTTGAACATGAATCGGAACATGAATAGGAAGACAAGGTTTTCGTTTTACTGTACTATGGCTTTGAATTTGTCCCGATCGCACATGTGTAGAGGGGAGTGGGATAATTTGTTAATTCTGTCTGCCTGTCTGCCTGCTAGTCAAACAAAATTGAAAATCATTCCATGAAGGAAACTTACTGTTTTTAAGGATGTTATAAAGGACACAAACAACAGGTATGAAAAACTAATGTAACATGTTAAATTGGGCGATGTAATAGGCACTGGGTAAAATGGCGGTAAAACCTGGAAGTAATTTATTTATAGGTCTTTAAACCTCTTTAAACCTTTATTTAAATTCAACTATATAGTTGAACACTGTAGGACACAAATTGCCGTCATAACACTTCCAAGAACCATGCTATATATCGATATGTAGCATGTGAGAGGGTGTGGCATGTGAGGGGGTGTGGCATGTGAGAGGGTGTCATATTGTTACGAATCTGGCAGCCATGAGCATTCAACATTCAGGTCCCCATAGCTCAGTTATTTCGAAAGTAAATGTGGATAGATGTAGCTCCCTTTCCCCTATGTCTAATGGGAATTAAGTGCGCATGCGCTGTGAAGTTATTTTATAGATAGGATTTTTACATCAACAACAACAACGCCCATCTTCGCTCTCACAACAGCAACACTCTGCTCGCGGCAATCTTCGCACGCTCGCCAGCAAGCGTGCGCGTGGGCGGAGTCTAACAGGCATGGCGTCCCTCT